>JAODAL010046944.1:0-30416 GCA_025379985.1 Phyllomedusa bahiana | reverse complement strand
TGCGGGGCTGATTTTATCGTAAGCCCACGCTCCTGCAGATACAGGAGGATACAGCCCCCCCCACTGACTGCCGAGCTGATCTGTATCTGATAAGACCCGCAGCCCCCTGAAATTTTCAGGAGGATACAGCCCCCGGCACTGACTTGAACCCTGTTTTCCAATCCTTTTTTATTCGGGGTTTAAAGGACCGGGGCATCTCCTTTTTGCTAAGTTAACGGGTTACATGGCCTAGGGGGCTTTAAAATTAAACTGCAGGGTTTGCCCACAAAAGGGAGGGGGAATCAAATCTTATAGTTTTGAAATTTGCATCTGCGGGCAAATTAAAAGGCTTGGTTTTTGTGTTCAAAACCATAATCCTTTGTTAATTACCCTGTGGTTGGGGTTACATAGGACTGCAGGGGACATCTACTACTTTAACTGTACTCAAGTTATCACGTTTTAAATATGGGGTGTTACATAGGATTTCAGGGACATCTACTACATTATCTGTACTCAGAGTTATCACTGTGTTGTCTGTGGTGTTACATAGGACTGCAGGTGATACATTGGCTCTGTTACACTGATAATAGTTGCCGCCTCGCTCCCTTCCAGTCATGGCAATGCTCGGGCACAGCGGCGTCCACCTTTACTACTCACCCCGACCCCTTGTTTTTATTGCGGTTATGAAGTGCAGCCCCATGTAAATTTACATGAGCTGCTGGGGGCCGAGGGGTTAATGACGCTCATCCTCCAAATATTCCGGGAGGAGTCGGGGCAGACGCGTTATAAGACGCTGCTGATCTTATGGGACAAAGTGAGTGTTGTGTTTCCATGGAAACGTGTTACCTGCAGCCCCCGCCGCCCGTGACATGAAGATTACCTCCATGAATAATGGGAAATTAGCAGAAATTCTCCGCTTTTCTCCAGTTATGTGTGAAATGTGCCTGGAATAGCACAAAACATCTATCGGAATATTCCTGCACAGAGGAGAGATAAAGGGGAGCCCTGCCCCCGGATCAGGTACCTGGTGCACAGAACCGAGGGCCCAAACACGCGGGACCTGTCAGAAATGCACAGAACTGGGAGGAGAGGAAGGTAACACGAACATCAAATCCTGGGGTAAAAGGTACACATCACCTGCCACCCAGTGCTCACATTATACCGCCCTACAGTGCTCATATTGTACCGCCCAACAGTGCTCATATCATACTGCCACCCAGTGCTCATATTGTACCGCCCAACAGTGCTCAAATCATACTGCCCTGCAGTGCTTACATTATACTGCCACCCAGTGCACACATTATACTGCCACCCAGTGCTCATGTTATACTGCCACCCAGTGCTCATATTGTACCGCCCAACAGTGCTCAAATCATACTGCCCTGCAGTGCTTACATTATACCGCCCTACAGTGCATAAATTATACTGCCACCCAGTGCTCACATTATACCGCCCAACAGTGCTCAAATCATACTGCCACCCAGTGCTCATATTATACTGCCCTGCAGTGCTCACATTATACTGCCCTGCAGTGCTCACATTATACTGCCACCCAGTGCACACATTATACTGCCACCCAGTGCACACGTTATACTGCCACCCAGTGCTTACGTTATACTGCCACCCAGTGCCCACGTTATACTGCCACCCAGTGCACACGTTATACTGCCACCCAGTGCTCACATTATACTGCCACCCAGTGCTCACATTATACAGCCCAACAGTGCTAACATTATACAGCCAACCAGTGCTCACATTGTACAGCCCTACAGTGCTCAGAGTGTACCGCCCAACAGTGCTCAAATCATACTGCCAACCAGTGCTCATATTATACTGCCATGCAGTGCTGATATTATTATACCCTGCAGTGCTCACATTATACTGCCACCCAGTGCTCACATTATACTGCCACCCAGTGCTCATGTTATACTGCCACCCAGTGCTCATATTGTACCGCCCAACAGTGCTCAAATCATACTGCCCTACAGTGCTTACATTATACTGCCCTGCAGTGCTTACATTATACTGCCCTGCAGTGCTCACATTTTACTGCCACCCAGTGCTCACGTTATACTGCCACCCAGTGCTCATGTTATACTGCCACCCAGTGCTCGTATTATACCGTCCTACAGTGCATACATTATACTGCCACCCAGTGCTCACATAACACTGCCACCCAGTGCTCACATAACACTGCCACACAGTGCTCACGTTGTACTGCCACACAGTGCTAACATTATACTGCCACACAGTGCTCACAACATACTGCCAGACTGTGCTCACAACATACTGCCAGACTGTGCTCACAACATACCGCCAGACTGTACTCACATCATACTGCCAGACTGTGTTCACATCATACTGCCAGACTGTGCTCACATCATACTGCCACACACAACATACTGCCACACAGTGCTCACATCATACTGCCAGACTGTGCTCACAACATACTGCCAGACTGTGCTCACATCATACTGTCACACAGTGCTCACATCATACTGCCACACAGTGCTCACATCATACTGTCACACAGTGCTCACAACATACTGCCAGACTGTGTTCACAACATACTGCCAGACTGTGCTCACATCATACTGCCAGACTGTGCTCACATCATACTGCCAGACTGTGCTCACATCATACTGACAGACTGTGCTCACATCATACTGCCACACAGTGCTCACAACATACTGCCAGACTGTGCTCACATTGTACTGCCACACAGTGCTCACATCATACTGCCAGACTGTGCTCACAATGTACTGCCATACTGTACTAATATCATAATGCCATACAGTGCTCACAACATACTACCAGACTGTGCTCACATCGTACGGCCACAGAGTGCTCATATCATACTGCCAGACTGTGCTCACATTGTACTGCCATACTGTTCTAATATCATAATGCCAGACTGTGCTTACATCATACTGCCAGACTGTGCTCACAGCGTACTGCCACCTAGTGCTCAGATCATACTGCCAGACTGTGCTCACATCATACTGCCACACAGTGCTCACATCATACTGCCACACAGTGCTCACAACATACTGCCACACAGTGCTCACATCATACTGCCAGACTGTGCTTACATCATACTGCCAGACTGTGCTCACAGCGTACTGCCATACTGTACTAATATCATAATGCCATACAGTGCTCACAACATACTACCAGACTGCTCAAAACATACTGCCAGACTGCTCACATCATACTGCCACACAGTGCTCACATCATACTGCCAGACTGTGCTCACAATGTACTGCCATACTGTACTAATATCATAATGCCATACAGTGCTCACAACATACTACCAGACTGCTCACAACATACTACCAGACTGCTCACAACATACTGCCACACAGTGCTAACATGATACTGCCAAACTGTGCTCACATAATAATGCCAAACTGTGCTCACATCATACTGCCAGACTGTGCTCACATCATACTGCCAGACTGTGCTCACAACATACTTCCACACAGTGCTCACTTCATACTGTTACACAGTGCTCACATCATACTGCCAAACTGTGCTCACATCATACTGCCAGACTGTGCTCACAATGTACTGCCAGACTGTGCTCACAATGTACTGCCAGACTGTGCTCACAATGTACTGCCATACTGTACTAATATCATAATGCCATACAGTGCTCACCACATACTGCCAGACTGCTCACAACATACTGCCAGACTGTGCTCACATCATACTGTCACACAGTGCTCACATCATACTGTCACACAGTGCTCACATCATACTGCCAAACTGTGCTCACATCATACTGCCAGACTGTGCTCACAATGTACTGCCATACTGTACTAAGAGCATAATGCCAAACAGTGCTCACATCATACTGCCAGACTGTGCTCACAACATACTGCCAGACTGTGCTCACATCATACTGTCACACAGTGCTCACATTATACTGCCAAACTGTGCTCACATCATCCTGCCAGACTGTGCTCACAACATACTGCCAGACTGTGCTCAACGTACTGCCAGACGGTGTTCAACGTACTGCCAGACTGTGCTCAACGTACTGCCAGACTGTGCTCAACGTACTGCCAGACTGTACTAAAATCATAATGACAAACAGTGCTCACAACATACTACCAGACTGCTCACAACATACTGCCAACGTGTTTCACATCAACGTCACACGGGCTCAAAAACATAGCCAAACGTGCCACATCATACTCCCAAATGTGCCACTCAAATGCCAGCCCCTTTGCTCACATCATACTGCCAACTGTGCTCAAAAGTACTCCCCTACTTACAATATCAAAGCCAAACGGGGCTCAATCATACTGCCAGACTGGCTCAAACATACTCCAACTGTGCTCAAAAACATACGTCACACAGTGCTAAATTTTTAAACTGCCAAACGTGCTCACATCATACTGCCAGACTGTGCTCACAACATACTCCCAAAACTGTCTCAACGTACTGCCAACGGTTAAACGTACTGCCAGACTGTGCTCAACGTACTGCCAGACTGTACTAATATCATAATGCCATACAGTGCTCACAACATACTGCCACCCAGTGCTCACATTATATAGTCATACAGTGCTCATATTTTACAGCCATACAGTGCTCACATTATTCTGCCATACTATACACACATTCCACTGCCGTACAGTGACCACATAAAACACTAACATATAACAGTGCACATAAAATGCACTCCCGCTTACTCTACCTTCCTCTTGCTCCCCCCCCACCTGCTACCTCTGCTTCATCTTACGCATTTCTGACCGATCGCGGTCCTCAGTCACAGCTGAAGTAAAAACCCCGCCTATTACCAATATGGAGCTCAGAGACCCCCCCCCCACAATCAGCCGACAGCGGGAAAGAGACGCAGGTGTGAGAGTCAGACACCACCAGAAAGGGGGTCATTATTCCCAGTGAAATCTTCCCTATGGTTCAGACCTCGTGGTGATGCTCGATCCCCACCCAGAATCCTCCTCTGCTGATTAAAGCCCCATTTCTATCGCCTCCTCGAACTGTTTGATTGACTCCTTCCATTCCAAAGAAAGTGGAAACCTCTCCATTGTGCAACAATCCAAAGTCTTTAGCTACATTAGATTATTAGTTTGCAACATTGTAGCGCCATAGAAACCTTCCTGACGCTGCTCGTCCATCCTACATAGGAAGCATTGCGCTCAGTACACTGAACGCAGCATGCTACCCCCATAGTCACAACTAACCCCTGATTTACCGCTACATCATGGAGATGCTAAAGCAGTATGAAGTGGGCTCACTCGTTGGATGACACCCAGCAGTAACAGCAGAGATCAGAGCCGGCTCCATTCCCTGCTGTTTAACCACTTAGACACCGCACACCGTTCCTCCCCCCGATTGTGGGGGACCGAGCAGCTGCTGTGGCTTTTCATGGCTGCCATCTTCCTGCTCCTGTGACTTCCTGACAAAGGTAGGACGTCATCGGAGCGCCATCTTTGTACACCCGTCACCATTATCTACATAATACAGAAGGATGTACAAGCAATCGAATGCCCTATTGGTCACGTTTCCGGGGGACTAGATGTATAAGTAAAAAAAAAAATTATTATATATATATAATATAATATATATATATATATAAATATATATAAATAATATATATATATAATATAATATATATATAATATAAAAAATAATGAAAACTATTAACAGTTCCAATCACCCCCTTTTTGTCAAATTATAAAGAAAAATCTAAATAAAAGTTGCACATAATTGGAACGGCTGTAACATCGTAACACAACACAACATAACATCATTTATCCCATACGGTAAACGCCGTCCAAGAACACAAACTCCCATGGCCGGAATTAAGTTTTTTCGGTCATTTCGTGACAATACTTTCAATAAAAAGTGACCAAAAAGTTGCATCTACCCCAAAATGGTCCCAATAAAAAGTGCACTTCCGCCCCCCCCTCCCCCAATAAAAATAAAAATGCCACCCTCACTCCAAAACGGTATTGGCGGCAGGAATTGGTACAAGTTAAAAAAAAAATAGGGAATTTATTTTTTTTTATTTTTTAAATGCCCTAAAACATAACGGAAACGCCACGTATTTGGTGTCACCGGACTGGTCCCGAGCTGCAGAATACAGATTACACCTCATTGATACCGAAGAGTGAACGCCGTGACATCAAAGCCCTGCAAACATGGCGCAAGTAGGTTTTTTTTTCACAATACACCCCAGCTATAGTAGTCTGTAGCTAAAAGTGACCAACTCGCACCTATCAGGAAGGATTGAACAGTCTGTAGCTATAGCGACCAGTGCTCAGCCTATCGGGAGAGAACACCAGGTCTGTAGCATAGCACCAGTGCTGGCAGCCAACGGGAGGGATCACACAGGTCTGTAGCTATAGTGACCGTGCGGCAGCCTATCAGGAGGGATCACACAGGTCTTACTATAGTGACCAATGCGACCTATCAGGAGAGTTTGAAAGGTCTGAAGCTATAGTGACCAGTGCTGGCCCATCAGGAAGATCACACAGGTCTGTAGCATAGCAGCCTTTCTGGCAGCCATCAGACGATCACACAGGTCTGACTTACAACCATGGGGACAGCCTATCGGGAAGATCACACAGGTCTGTAGCTAAGTGACCACGCGGCAGCCCTATAAAGGAGAGTCAAAACCAGGTCTGAGCATAGTGACCGGCGCTGCAGCCATAAGAAGACACACAGGACTGTACATAGAAACCATGCTGGCAGCCTATAAGGAAGATCACACAGGTCTGAGCATAGCGACCATGCGGCACCCTATCAGGAGAATCACACGGGTCTTAGCTATAGCAACCTTTGCTGGCACCTTTCGGGGAAGATCACAAAAGGTTTGTACTATATGACCATGCTGGCACCCTAAAAGGGAAGTACACGGGACTGTACTATAATGACCATGCTGGCCCCCTATCGGGAGAATCAACGGGTCGTAGGCTATAGTGCCCAGGGCGGGCAGCCTACAGAAGAGCACACGGGTCCCTGTGCTAAGCGACCATGCTGGCAGCCTATCGGAGAATCAAACGGGTCTGTAAGCTATAGCAACCAGTGCTGGAACCCTTTCGGAGAGATCCACGGGTCTGTAGCTATAGTGACCAGTCGCAGCCTTTTAAAGGGAGATCACACAGGGACTGTATTATAAAAAAACCAGTCGGGCACCCCTAAAGGAAATCACACGGGCTGTACTATAGCGACCATGCGTCATCCTATCAGAGAGACAACAGGTCTTAGCTATATGACCATGCTGCAGCCACAGGAGAGACACACGGGGTCGTAGCTAAGTTACCTTTTTGCGGCAGCCTATCAGGAGAGATTAAAACAGGTCTGTAGCATGGACCAGGCGGCAGCCTATCAGGAAGATTGAACAGGCTGTAGCAAGTGACCAGGGGCTGGCGGGGCCTATCAAGAGTCACACGGGTCTGTACAAAGGGCGCCAGTGCGGCAGCCTATCAGGAGCGATCACACGGGGCTGTACAAAGCAAACCCAGTTTTGACAGCCATCGGGAGAGATCACAGAGGTCTGTAGCTATAGCGACCAGTCTGGAAGCCTTAAGGAAGATCACACAGGTCTGTATCTAAGAAACCATGCGGCAGCCTATCAGGAGAGATTAAAACGTCGTAGCTATAGTGACCAGGCTGGCACCTATCAGGAAGATTGAACATCGTAGTATGGAACCAGGGGGCTGGCAGCCTATCAGGAGAGATCCACAGGTCTGTACTATAGTGACCAGTGCTGGCTGCCTATCGGGAGAGTTTACCAGGTCTGTACTATAGCAGCCAGTGCTGGCAGCCTATCAGGAGCGATCACACAGGTCTGTAGCTATAGGCAACCATGCGACACCTATCAGGAAAAATCACCAGGACTGTACTATAAAACCATGCGGAGCCTATCAGGAGAGATCACACGGGTCGTACTATATACCAGTGCGGCACCTATCAGGCGATCACACAGGCGTAGCTATACAAACCATTGCTGACAGCCATCAGAGAATCAAAACGGGACTGTTCTATAAAACCATGCGGCAGCCTATCGGGAGAGACACACAGGTCTGAGCTAAGTGACCAGTGCGGCTGCCATCAAAGATCACACAGGGTCGAGCAATACACCCTGCGGCCCTATTCGGAGCATCACACAGGTCTGTAGCTAAGCAACCAGTGGAACCTATCGGGAAAGAATCACACAGGTCTGACAAATGGACCAGTGCTGGCAGCCTACAGGAAAAGAGATCACACAGGTCTGTAGCTATAGTGACCGTCGCTGGCAGCCACGGGAGAGATCACACGGGTCTTTCTATATTGACCGGGCTGGCAGCCTAAAGGGGAGAATCACACAGGACTGTAGCATATCAACCAGTGCGGAAGCCTAAAAGGAGAGACACCCAGGACTGTATCTATAGAAACCATGCTGGCGCCTATCAGGAGAGTTTACACAGGTCGTAGCTAAGTGACCGTCGGCACCCCTTTTTCGGGGAGGATTAACAGGTCTGTAGTATAGTGACCAGGGCGGGCTGCCTATCAGGGAGACACACAGGTTTTTTACTAAGCACCATGCTGGCACCTATCAGGAGCGATCACACAGGTCTGTACTATAGTGACCAGTGCTGACAGCCTATCAGGGAGATCACCCCGGTCCTGTAGCTATGGGCCCGGCGCGGCACCTATCAAGAAATCACACAGGTCTGTAGCAAAAGTGCCATGCTGGAAGCCAAAACGGGAGAGATAGAACGGTTTGTAGCTATAGTGACCAGTGCGGGGAGCCTATCAGGAGGGGGATCACAACAGGTCTTAGCTATAGGACCAGTGCGGCAGCCTATCGGAAGATCACACGGTCTGTAGCTAAAAGACCAGTGCGGGCACCTTGGGAGAATCAAAACAGGTCTGAAAAGCATAGCGACATGCGGCAGCCTATCGGAGAATCACACGGGTCTGAACTATAGTGACCAGTGCGGGCAGCCTATCAGGGAATTAAACAGGTCGTACTTATCAGCCATTCTGGCAGCCTATCAGGAGAGATCAAACAGGTCTGAGCTATAGTGCCCCAAATTTGCTTTCAGTCAATCAGGTGAGATTGATCAGTCTGTATCTATACGCCATCTGCACCTATCAGAAATCACACGGGTTTTACATATTGACCATTGGGGCAGCCTACAGGAGAGATCACACAATCTGTACATATAACCAGGCTGGCAGCCTACAGGAAATCACCGGGTCTTACTAAGCACCATTCTGGCACCTATCGGGAGAGATCACACATTGTCTGAGCTAATGCCCATCGGGGCAGCCTATCAAGAGATCACACAGGTCGTAGCTATAGCGACCATGCTTACAGCCATCAGGAGGATTGAACAGGTCTGTAGCAAAAAGCGACCTGGGGAGCTATGCACCCATACAAGGGGGGATACTAAAATAGGTAGGACACTGGTAAGGGACAATATTGCAAAGTCTTTTTTTTGAAATCTTTAAAAAAAAGCAGTGACCCCTGTAGTGAGACGACCCCTTTAAGGCTCGTGGAAGGGGAGGAGGAACAGCCCTATTTCCATTGCCTCCTTGTATTGATTAAGTCTTTCTGTTCCAAAGGAAGAAAAAACTAAAACTTCTCCATCGTGGAACAATCCAAAGTGTTTTGATACATTAATCAGTTTGCAACATTGTAGCTCCATAGAAACCTTCCCTGATTCTGCTCGTACATCCTACATAGGAAACATTGTATTCAGAACATCCAATGCCGGATGCTACCCCCATAGATCTGCTGTTTAATGTTGTCTCCGGAGCCCCTTTTCCCGAATACTGCCATACAGTGCTCATATTATACTAACACACAGTGCTCATGTTATACTAACACACAGTGCTCATGTTATACTGCCATACAGTGCTCATATTATACTAACACACAGTGCTCATGTTATACTGCCATACAGTGCTCATGTTATACTAACACACAGTGCTCATGTTATACTGCCATACAGTGCTCATATTATACTAACACACAGTGCTCATGTTATACTGCCATACAGTGCTCATGTTATACTAACACACATTTCTTTTGTTTATACTGCCAAAAACAGTGCTCATAAATTTTACTAACACACAGTGCTCATGTTATACTGCCATACAGTGCTCATATTATACTAACACACAGTGCTCATGTTATACTGCCATACAGTGCTCATGTTATACTAACACACAGTGCTCATGTTATACTGCCCTTTCAGTGCTCATTTTATACTAACACACAGTGCTCATGTTATACTGCCATACAGTGCTCATGTTATACTAACACACAGTGCTCATGTTATACTGCCATACAGTGCTCATGTGATACTGCCATAAAGTGCTCATATTATACTAACACACAGTGCTCATCTTATAATGACATACAGTGTTCACATTATACTGCTATACAGTGAAAACACAGAACACAAGTGTCCACATAACAGGGCTATACAGCGCTCACATTATACTGCGAAACTCTGTTCACATTACACTGCCATACAGTGCTCATATTATACTAACACACAGTGCTCATATTATAATGGCATACAGTGTTCACATTATACTGCTATACAGTGCTCATGTTTATACTAACACACAGTGCTCATGTTATACTGCCATACAGTGCTCATATTATACTAACACACAGTGCTCATGTTATACTGCCATACAGTGCTCATATTATACTAACACACAGGGGCTCATGTTAAAACTGCCATACAGTGCTCATATTTTTACTAACACACAGTGCTCATGTTATACTGCCATACAGTGCTCATGTTATACTAACACACAGTGCTCATGTTATACTGCCATACAGTGCTCATATTATACTAACACACAGTGCTCATGTTATACTGCCATACAGTGAAAACACAGAATGCAAGTATCTACATAACAGTGTCATACAGTGCTCACATTATACTGCCATGAAGTGCTCATATCGTACTAACACACTGTGCTCATGTTAAACTGCCATACAGTGAAAACACAGCACGCAAGCATCCACATAACAGTGCCATACAGTGCTCACATTATACTAACACACAGTGCTCATTTTATAATGGCATACAGTGTTCACATTATACTGCTATATAGTGAAAACACAGAACACAAGTGTCCACATAACAGGGCTATACAGCGCTCACATTATACTGCGAAACTCTGTTCACATTACACTGCCATACAGTGCTCATGTTATACTAACACACAGTGCTCATGTTTTCCTGCCATACAGTGCTCACTTTATACTGTTCTACAGTACTCACATTATACTGTCATACACTGCTCACATTTGACTGTTATACAGTGAAAACATAGAACAGGAGTATCCACATAACAGTGCCATACAGTGCTCACTTCATACTGTTATACAGTGCTCACATTATACCACACTTCGGTGAAAACATGAAAAAAAAGAGTTTTGAAATAACACTGCCATACAGTGCTCACATTATATTGCTATACAGTGAACACATAAAGCACTAGAGAGACCACAAAATGTACAGAGAATAGAACGAGTCCTGCAATTATAAGATATCGTCATAAATCTATGAGCATAATATCGCCATATAGTGAAAACATGGCACATTGGAGTGTCCCAATAACAGTGCTATACAGTAGTCACAATATACCGCCATTCAGTGAATTTATAGAGTTCTGCAATATTCAGATAATATTGTCATACAGCTCTAGTCATGATACTGCCATATAGTGAAAGTATAAAACAGTACTGTGCCCAAATAACACTGCTATACAGTGCTACATAATACTGCCATATACTGAACACATATAACCATATTGGGTAGAAAAACATTGCTATATACTGCTTAGTAATATAGCTATACAGTGATACATGATAATATCATACAGTACCTTATAATGCTGCCATACAGTGCTACACAATATATCCCTATGAGGTCCAACCAATACTGCAATACAGTGCTACATAGTAAACATATAGCCCTACTTGGTGCAAACAACACTGCCATTCAGTGAATACATGGGGCCCACAGTGTCCAGACTCACGTGTGGGGCTGAGGCCCCATTCACACACTGCAGAGAGGACGCACCCGGAATCTGCGCAGGTACTGACGCGCTGCGCGGACCTTACATTCATCGGACGGATTTTGCAGACGTCCAGAATCTGCTCCTTTCCACTTCGATTTCAGACGCGGATTCTAAAATGTAGTTGATGCAGATTTTTTGGGGCAGATTTTCATCGTATGTGGATTTTGGTCACAGATTAGACGCCGACTGCACACAGAACCGCGCCAAACCAGGGCCCAATGTGCGTCCAATCATCCTGATGCGGATTTAGCGCTGATTTTCATTCCCGCTTTGACTTCTATGGGAGGATCTCAATAGAAAATCCGCGCCGTAGTCTACATAGCACATAGTTTCTACTGACACCGCCGTCCGTCTGCCGGAAGATGACACATGATCTATCTTCCGCCAGATTCCTGTTGCATTCCCAGAAATCCAAAATCCGACTACTTTTTTTTGTGGATTTTCGACGATATCTTAAAGGGGTTTTATCGTTTCATCATTTGGCAGCCGTTTTCACTGGTTGCTAAGCAGAGCTTGTGAAATGGAGAGGCGTGTTTCTCCTCCCAGCAGGGAGTACCCTCTCTCTGCAGACACGCCCCAAAATGTGCACATGAGAATTCAACCTGTGTGAGCCGGGGGAAGGGAGAGGTTCTCAGCTGTCGGAGACTAAGGAATCATTGGAAGTGAAAAGCGCAGTGTAACTCCATAGTGTATATCTACATTTCTCGCTCTCTCATACTTTGTAACTAGAATTGGCATCTGACATTTAGGACTCTGGGAAAGATGGGGGATTTTTTTTCTCTCACACACAGTGATATATCCTGCAGATTATTACACCTCTGACCTCTACAGATCTGCAGAACAAAGCTATACGCTTTATCTGTGTTTACATGGGACTGCACAAGATCTCTCTTTCTGCTGCAGGACCTCTGATCGCTGTCAGTGAGAAGAGCAAACCCCGCACGCATATGTCACACCTACCACTGATTGCTGCCAGTGAAAAGAGCAAACCCCGCACGCATACGTCGCACCTACCACTGATTGCTGTCGGTGAAAAGAGGAAACCCCGCACGCATACGTCTCACATACCATTGATTGCTGTCAGTGAAAAGAGCAAACCCCGTACGCATACGTCGCACCTACCACTGATTGCTGTCAGTGAAAAGAGCAACCTCCGCACACATACGTCTCACATACCACTGATTGCTATCAGTGAAAAGAGCAAACCCCGCACGCATACGTCACACCTATCACTGATTGCTGTCAGTGAAAAAAGCACACCCCATACACATACGTCGCACGTAACACTGATTGCTGTCAGTGAAAAGAGCAAACCCCGCACACATACGTCGCACCGACCACTGATTGCTGCCCAGTAAAAAGAGAAAACCCCCAAACACTACGCGCACCTCCCAATGATTGCTTCGGTGAAAAAGCAAACCCCCACGCATACGTGCACCCCCATGATTCTGTCAGTGAAAAGAGAAAACCCCCGCACGCATAGTCCCCCTACCATGTTTGCTGTCGGTGAAAAGAGAAAACCCCCGACGCATACGCCCACCTACCTGATTGCTTGGGTGAAAAGAGCAAACCCCCGCACGCATCGTGCACCTCCAAATGATTGCTGTCGGTGAAAAGAGCAAACCCCGCACGAAATCTCGCCCCTACCATGATTGCTGTGGGTGAAAAGAGCAACCTCCGCACACATACATCGCACCTACCCTTTGCTGTCAGTGAAAACATTCTGGTCCATACACATCCCCTGGGGCCCCCCCCGTCTCGATCTGTTTCCTCTATCTTACTTAACCGCGCCCAAAACTTTACGCCGGGGGGTGGGACCGGGGGCAAACCCCCCGGGAGCTCTCACTTCGCCCCAAGCATAAAAAAACAGCCCTTCCCTAAACCGTAGCAATCGCAGGGAAACCCAAAGGGGCAGACATGCTGACTTTTTTGGGTCCCCTCCTTTTCAACTATGATCTTCGAACGGGGGAAAACCCCTTTTAAATTTTTCCTTGTAACAAAAGCCTGATTCCACAGGAGAAAATCCGCAACCGATCGGCGCCAATGTGATGCGGATTAACCTGCGGCGCTTCTGTTCTGTCTGAACGCACCTCAAGGATCTGCGGAGCCACAAGAGCTGACAATCAGCAGCTCCGTGAATCAGCGTCCCCTCCCGACACTGGCTGCAGTCCCCGCTGGTCAGGCGGCCGCGCCATTTTAATATTTCCCAAAGTTTACAGAACCCTGCGTTGCCGGGAGACGCTGCTAAACATTGTCATCATTAACCGAAAATGACGACTCCAGCGATCGACGTTACATAAACAGCCCGGAACATTCTCCTCGTCTCCGGGCGGCCGGAATGTTTGGCAGAAGGAGCTCGGTTTTGTATCTTTCCCCCTCAATGTTGGAGGTTTTCTATAATCCTGCACTGATCTTATCTCATGTCATATGCTCCAGTCACTTCCAGAGCTGCACTCACAATTCTGCAGTCACTTTCATGTTTAGACCTCCAGTCAATTTTCAGAGCTGCAATCACAAAGTCTGCAGTCCACATCATGTCTTAGAATCCAGGCACTCTTCCAGAGCTTGCACTCACATTCTGCAGTCACATCATGTCTTTTTGCTCAGTAACTTCCAGAGCTGACACTCTCAATTATGCAGTCACATCATGTTTCTGTCTCCTGTCATTCTAGAGCTGCACTCACAATTCTGCAGTACATCATGTTTTAGTCACAGTCACTTCAGAGGCTGCACTCCACATTCCGCAGGTCACATCTTGTATTAGACTTCCAGCAACTTCAAAGAGATGCACTCAAAATTCGGCAGTCATATCATCTCGGAATCCAGTCACTCCCAGAGCTGCACTCACAATTCTGCAGTCACATCATCTCAGAATCCAGTCACTTCCAGAGCTGCACTCACAATTCTGCAGTCACATAATGTCTTAGACTCCAGTCACTTCCAGAGCTGCACTCACAATTCTGCTCTTCACATATTGTCTTACTCTCCATGCTCACTTCACAGAGGCTGCATTCACAATTCTGCAGTCACATCATGTCTTAGACTCCAGTCACTTCCAGAGCTGCATTCACAATTCTGCAGTCAATTAATGTCTTAGACTCCAGTCACTTCAGAGCTTGCTATTCACAATTCTGCCAGTCAATAAATGTCTTAGACTCAGTCACTTCCAGAGCTGCTATCACATTTCTGCAGTCATCTTGTCTGAGTACTCCAGTCATTCACCGAGCTGCACTCAAAATTCTGCATTCAAATTCATATAAGAATCCAGTCACTTCCAGAGCTGCACTCACAATTCTGCAGTCACATCATGTCTTAGACTCCAGTCACTTCCAGAGCTGCACTCACAAATCTGCTGTCACATCATGTCTTATACTCCAGTCACTTCCAGAGCTGCACTCACAATTCTGCAGTCACATCATGTCTTAGACTCCAGTCACTTCCAGAGCTGCACTCACAATTCTGCAGTCACATCATGTCTTAGACTCCAGTCACTTCCAGAGCTGCACTCACAATTCTGCAGTCACATCATGTCTTAGACTCCAGTCACTTCCAGAGCTGCACTCACAATTCTGCAGTCACATAATGTCTTAGACTCCAGTCACTTCCAGAGCTGCATTCACAATTCTGCAGTCACACTATAGGGCGGTCATGTATGATCTCGACGGGTCGGGTGAGCTCCTTTCCGCAGTTTTCCGGCGGATATGCGCGCTGTTTTATGTCGGGGCCAGGGCGGCGCTCATACATAGCATGTATAGGTCCGCCCGCGGCTCATTCTTTGATGTAAAGTACGCAGCGCCTCGCCTAGTTGTTTTAGGCGCCAGTGCGGACTGAGGCGCAGGGCGGACGATGCGCCTATGATTCGGCGCGGAAGGTAGCGCCATCATACATACTATTGTAAAGTCCGCCGAGCCTGGACAGTGTGTGGGGCGCAGTGCGCGGGTCCGAGGTGCAGTGCCGGGGCTGCGCCTAAGATTCGCCGTCCGAGGCGTGTGCTAATAAATAGCGGGCAAAACTTCCGCACCTAGCCCAGTGTGGTGTGGGGCACTGTGCGGGGACATTGGGCGCAGTGCGGGGGACATAGCGCAGTGCGGGACTGCGACGAAAATATGTTCCGTGCGGAGACTTGGCTGGAACTGCGAGAATATTCCAGATGTCGGTGAGGAGTATGAATCAAAAATAGCCTTTTAAAGAGTTCATACATTCCTCAGGTAAAGAGCTGTAACCTATATACATAAAAATACATTAAACAAAATCAATTTCCAATATCTAATTCAAAGAATTAGGTTATTGTGAAATTGCAGGGAAATTAGTATTTCAAATTTCTGAAACCTTTTCTCATTGGTCGGCATAAAAGGCCATCAGTTTAGGAGCGTACAGGCAGTGAAACCATTAATACCTATGGGGAGTTTAGTCCAATCAGAAATCCACGGGTGTGTTAGTTCAAAAATACAGTAAAATGCTGAAAAGAGCTGATTGGTTAAGCTAACGGGGAATTGGCTAGTCCAGCAATTCAGATTAGGAGCGACATGAGACCCATTATAGTTATGGGAAAGTTTTTTTTTAGGGGGGGGGGAAGGGGGGGGGTGGGGGGACCAATCAGAATCCAACGGCGGGATAATTCAAAATTCAGTAAAAAGGACAGAAAAGTGCTGATTGGCTGAGCTAGCGGGGGCTTGGCTATCAATGATCAATAAGTGACGAGGGCTACTTATACCATTATAGTCTATGGAGAGATGGGCGCTATGAATTCTCGGCGCATCAGCGCGTGCGGCATGGAGTTGTCATAAAATATTAATTTTTTTTAAATGTAAAACATTATCAGATAAAGTGACGAACATTTCTTTACAAATAAAGTGTGTAAAATCCCGAACAAAGTGTTTGGTCGCCGAGTAGGCGCTACATTAGGAATTGCAATAGAGAGAATTGCGGGAAAATATCAGTAATTCAAATGGTTTAAGCTATTTTCATTGGTTCGCACCTAACCAGCCATCAGAATAGGAGCGACAATTTTTTTCACCCCATTATTTCCTTATGGTGAAATATTGACCAATCATATTCAAAGGCGGGGACAGTTCAAATACAGTAAAAGTGCAGTACTAGCTGATTGGTTGAAGCGAGGCGGGTGGGCTCGTCACGCTTAGCCATCATGAGCGCGAGTACTTTCTCATAGAGTTCTATGGGGAAAGAAATTCTGAGCGCGCTCTGTATGGGCTAAGTTAAAGAGGCGCCGTTATTTGGAACAATGTGAGAGCGAGCGAAGATCTATGGGTTTTTAATGCCATCTGGAAATAAAACTGTACCATGGCGAAATCTAATGCATAACCTACTACAGTAGTTGTACCCGTATGTGTTTATAAAACGAATAAATTAATATAGGGTGGTAACGAAAAATAAAGAAATTAAACAAGATTTTTATTGATTTATTATTCTTTGTTTCGTTATCCCCCATCATTATTATTCGTTTTATATACACATCGGGACAAACTTCTGTAGTGTTATCTATTTGATTATTCCGGGCATGTTCAGTTTTATTTCTGAATGCAATTAGAAACACCTTAGGAGCATCGCTCGTCTCCATTGTCCAAAAACGGCGCCTCTTTTACTTTAGCCAATCACAGAGGCGCAATCTAAATTTCTTACTTCCCCATTGAACTTATGAGAAAGTAGCTTCCGCTCTGATTGGCTAAGTGGGCGAGCCTGCCCACTTCAACAATAGTCGTTTCTGCCTTTTTACTGTATTTTTGAACTGTCCCGAATTTGAATATGACTTGGTCAATTTTTCTCCATAGGATATAATGGGTCCCTGTCGCTCCTATTGTGATGGTCAATTCTCCTTCATGGTTATAATTGGACTTTGTCTGCTCATATTCTGATTGGTCAATTCTCATCCATAGGTTTTATGGGACATTGTCACTCCTATTCTGATTGGTGGTTTATGCCGTCCTATGAGAATTTGCTTTAAAACATTTGAATTTACTGTATTTACCGCGAGATTCTCTCTATTGCAATTCCCTATGTAGCGCCAAGGTCTCGGCTACAAACGCGTTGTTCGTAGGTTTTTAACTGCTTTATTGTAAAGAAGGGTTCCTGCTCTTTATTGGATAATGTTTTAACATTTTAATATATAAAATCATTTTTTGATTAATTACTCCTTGCCGCACGGCGCAGAGCGCTGTGATTTCAGAGAACCCATCTCTCAATAGGAACTTTTATGGGAGAAGTAGCTCGCGCTCTGATTGGCTGGGATAGCCAAGCCACCGCCTAGACTCTGCCATTCAGATTGTCTTTCTGTCTTTTTACTGTATTTTGAATATACTCCGCCCGGTGGATTCTGATGGTCTAAACGTCTCCATAGACTAGAATGGGTCTTTGTCGCTCCTATTCGGATTGGCTGAGCTAGCAAGCCCCCGCTGCTCAGCAATCAGATTTTTTCACCGTTTTTACTGTATTTTGACACTGTACCGCCGTTGGATTCTGATTGGTCAATCCTTCCCCCTTAGTTTTTTTTGGTTCACTGTCGCTCCTTTCTGATTGGCCTGGTTGTTTATGCCGCACCAAGGAGACATAGGTTTAAGTATTTGATATTTCTGTATTTCCCGGCAAATTTTCCTATATCCTAATTCTTGTTTTTGGACGTTTCTAGAGTTTGGAAGTGTTTTTTTCTGCTTATCATGTTTATTTTTTACGTTCAAGCTCTTTTTCTGACATGTTTTCCAGCCTTTATAAAGGCGGATTTTTCGGAATCATAATCCTGCTGCACGGAGCGGAGCGCCTAGATTTCTGATCGCGATGTCTATCTACTTCTCGCTGTTTCCGTTCTCTGCTTCACTTCGCGCCGCGCGGAGCATTTAGACCCAAAAAAAACCAGGTCTGCATGTCAGAGCTGCCGAGCGAGCACTGCGCCTAGCTGTGCCGACTCGCTTCGTACATGCCCAGGAGTATACGAGCGCGCCGCGTCCCTCCCGGACGCCCACACCGCGCATTGCCAGCCCCTTCATGAGGGCGAAGCAAAAGTGGCGGGACACTGGCGAATAACACAGCATCCCCCGGGTTGGTACGACAGCGGATCTCGGTGCCGGGTGCGCAGGATACACCAAAAACCAGGAGTATAGCACTGATCATAAATGTCGCCCATAAAGGTTTTAGACTCAGTCACTTCCAGAGCTGCATTCACAATTCTGCAGTCACATCATGTCTTAGACTCCAGTCACTTCAGAGCTGCAGTCACAATTCTGAGCCACATCATGTCTTAGAACTCCAGTCATTCACAGTGCTGCATTCTAAATTTCTGCTGTCAGATCATATCACAGTCATCCAGTCACGTCCAGAAAGCTGCTCTCACCGATCTTCTGACAAGCTCTCTATCATGTCTTATACTCCAGTCACTTCCAGAGCTGAATCACTATTTCTGCACAGTATTATCATGTCTTAGACTCAGTCATTTCCAGACCCTGCACCAAAAATTCTGCAGTAAACATCATGTTTTGAAACTCCAGTCATTTTCCCAGACCCGCACTCACATGTCTATTAGATAATATGAAACAAAAAATTACAGTGTTTTAAAAACCCAGTCCCTTTGGGGGGTTTTTTTGGTCAGACTGTCGGGGGCGTGCCCTGTCAAAAAACAGCGTGACACGGCCCAACCCGGGGGATGTTTTTATAGAGATTACAGAGAAAAAAAAAAAAAAGCCGTCACATAAACCTCCCACCCCCATATGCCTTTGGCTCAGAGCGGGCCGGGCCTCCCTTTGTTCAATTTCTGCAGACATCCACCTTTTCACCCGGCCTCTCCCTTTCTGTGGTCACCCCCGGGGCCCTTTTGGGAAACCAGTGATCTTTTAAACCCTTTCCTCCCCCCCATCTTTTTAGGGGTTGGCCATCACATGTGAAAATTGACACCTATAGACGATATATGTGACGGGCACTGACGTCACTGGACACTATAGAGCGACACAATAACAGCTCAAAAACCCTTTGGGAACCCCGCCGCGGCATGTACATTCCAGAGGGGACGGGAAAATAAAAGGAACACAGGACCCGGACGGCCCAAAAACCCCAGGGTTTTTGTTTCCGGGCCTTTCTTCTGAAACGGCTCTGTTATGTGTGCTCTGTACGGCTCTGTTATGTGTGCCCCTGTACGGCCTTTTGTTCCAATGTGTGTCTGTACGGGCCTGTTATTTTGGGCCTTCCCCACCCCCCCCGGCTCTGTTATGTGTGCTCTGTACGGCTCGTTTATGTTTTGGGGGTCGCCTGAAATTGGTGCTCTGTCGGTTTCTGTTAGGTGTGCCCCCTTGGCTTTTTAATGTGTGCTTTGTACGGCCTTTTTTTATGTGGCTCTGTGGGGGCCCCTTTGTTAGTGTGTCGGGCCTTCTACCGGCGGTTTGTTATGTTTGCTCTGTAGGCTCTGTTATGTGTGCCCCCTCTGTAATTTTGTGTCTGTAGGGGTTTGTTTATGTGTCCCCTTCCTCTTTTAGAGTTTGGGGTTTATGTTGTGCTTTTTTCGGCCCCTGTTATGTGTCCCTCTGTAGGCTGTTTTTTTGGGGTTAACCCTGACTCTGAAAGGGTTGTTTGTGCTCTGTAGGGCTCTGTTATGTGTGCTCTGTACGGCTCTGTTATGGGGGCCCTTTTTTCAGGGGTGGGGGGCTCTGTATTTGTTTTTGCCCCCCACTCTGTACGGTTTTTAGTTTGTCGTAGGCCACTCTGAAAGGTCTTTTTATGTTCCTTTTCCTCGCTTTTGGGTTTCTTTTATTTGCTGTTATTTTTTACCGAATGCGTTTTGTGTCCCTCTGTAGGTTTGTTATGTGGTTCTGTACGGCTCTTTTAAATGTTTCTCTGTACTGGCTCTGTTTTTTGTGTCGCCGGCCTGTTATTTGTGTTTGTACGGCCTCTGTTAGGGCCGGGTGTTTTTTGGCCTCCTGAAAGGGCTCTGTTATGTGTGCTTTTGTAGGGTTTCTGTTTTCTGTAGGCTTTTTTTTTTGGGCTGTTTTAGGCTTTTTTGGTCCTCTGTACCGCCCCCTTGTTATTTGGGGCTCTTTTAGGCTCTTTTAAATTGTGCTCTCTGTAGGGGCTCGGGTATGTGTCCCTTCTACGGCCTCTGTTTTAGGGGGCTCCCTCGGGTTCGGTTCTGTTATGTGTGCTCTGAACGTTTTTTTTTTTGGGGCTCTGTTACGGCTGTGATTTTTAAAAAGTCGGGTAGGTTGTGTGCTCTTTGGTTCTGTTTAATAAAAAGGGGCTCTGTTAATGTGCTCTGAAAGGCGGGTGTTTATTTTGGGGGCTTTTTAACAGCTCTTTTAGGGGTTGTTCGGGTACGGCTCTGTTAGGGTTGGAAAGGCCTTGTATGGGTTTTCCCCTGTTATGTGTGCTCTTGCTCACTCGGGGCCCCCTGTTTTTGGGGCTTTGGGGGTCTTTTAATTGGGGCCTCTGTTTTTATCTTTGTAGGTTTTTTCCTTTGTAGGGGTTTGGTTTATGTGGCTCTGTAGGGGAAAACCCGAAGGGCCTCTTGTTTGTGTTCTGAACGGCTTGTTATGGGGCCCCTCTGTACGGCTGTGAATATGTTAGTGCCTCTTTTAGGTTTCGGGTTACCCCCTTTTTTGGTCCCCTCTGTACGGTTTTTTAAATTGCCTTTTAGGGCCTGTTTTACTTTTTGGCTCTTTTTATTTGGCCGAGGGTAAAGGGGCCCTTTTGCCCCGGATTTGGTTTGTGTGCTCTTTTAACGGAATGTTATTTTGTGCCCCTCTGAAATAGGCTTTCCTGTTTGTAGGTACTCTGTAGGCTTGTTATGTGTGCTCTGTAGGGAATTTTTGTGCCCCGTAGCTTTTGTTATGGGCTCCCTGTTTAATGTGTGCTCTGTAGGGGCTTTTTATGTGTGCCTTTCTTTTAGTGACTCTTGGGTTATTGGGGCCCTCTGAAAGGGCTTGTTTTGGGGGCTCTGTAGGGGCCCCTTGTTATGGTGCTCTGTAGGGCCCTTTTTATGGGGGCCCGCCTTCTTTTATGGCCTTGTACTCTTTTATGTGGCCTGCCCAACTCTGAAAGGGCTTTTTATGTTGCCCCCCTGAAACGGGTTTATGTTATGTGTCCCCAAAACCTTGAAATTGTGTTGTGGCTTGAAATTGGGCCGGGTGTTTTTATTGTATTTTTATGGGGGCATGTAGGGCCCTCTGTTATTTTGGTCAAAAATTCCTTTGTGAGTCAGGGGGGTTATTTTAGTTGCCATTGTGCCGAAACCCGGCTGTTATGTGGCTCTGTACGGTCTGTTTTTGTGTTGCCCTTTTTACCTGACGCTCTGTTTTTTTTTCTGCCTGTAGGGCTCTGTTAGGGTGTTGTCCTCTTTTAATGTGTGCTCTGTAGGGCCCTCTGTTTTTGGTGTTGGCTCTTTTAATGTGGGGCTTTTTAAAAGGGTCTTTTTAAAGGGGGTTTTTTGGACCTGATTTTTAAGGCCCGGCGTTGTTTTGTGTCCCTCGTAGGCTGTGTTTTTGTTGTTTGGGGCCTCTGTAGGGGCTCGGGGCCCCGTTTAATTTTGTTGTGGCTTTTTTTTTCCCGAGGCTTTTGATTTTTGTAGGCTTTTTTGTCCCGGGTCCCCCCCCCCGTTTCTTTTAAAGGGGGTGCTCTGTACGGATCTGTTATGTGTGCTCCGGGTTAGGGGGCTTGTTATTTTACCTGCCCTTTTTGTTTTTTGGAATTTTGGTTTTTATGTGTCCCTCTGAAACCGGATTGTTATGTTTTGGTTCTGAAACGGTCTTTTAAGTTCCCTCGTAGGGCTTTTTTATGGGGCTGCCTTGTTAGGGCCTTTTCGGTTTATGTTTTCCGCCTTTTACGGGGTTTAGGGCCCCTTTTAATGTGGGGCCTCTGACCCATTCCCTTTTAACGGCTTTTTTTTTAATTGATTGAGGGCCTCTTTTAGGGGCCCTCTGCCTTGTATGTGTGTCTGTACGGTTGTTATTTTGTCCCCTTTTGTACGGCTTTTTAAATGTTATTGTGGCTCTTTTAACGGGCCCTGATTTTTATGTGTGCCCCTTTTTTTCTCGTAGGGCGCTTTTTAATGTTGTGCCGGGTAGGCTCTTTTAAATTGTGTGTTTAGGCTCAAGTTGTTTGTATGGTTTTTGTTGCTCTGAAACGGGTTATGTTATGTGTCCTCTGAAAACGCTTCTTTTAAATGTGGCTCTGTAGGGCTTTTTTAGGTGATTGGGGCCTTTTTAAGGGAAAATGTTATTGTGGCTCTTGGGCCGGGAAAGGGATCCTTTGTTATGTGCCCCTTTTACCCTGCTAGGGTTTTCTGTTTTTATGAGCCTGTACCGCCCCCGTTATGTCCCCCTCTGTCCCTCCGTTATTGTTCGTGGGGCCCCCTTTTTATGGCTTTGGGGTTTATGTTTTGCCCCCTTATTTTTTACGACACCTGTTATGTGTCCCCTCTTGAAAGGGCCCCTCTGTTAGGGTGTGTCCCTCCATTTTTTTAGGCTCTGTTTTTGGTCCGGGCCCTTTCTTTTTACGGCTCTGTTTAGGGTTGTTTCTGTCCCTTTTAGGCTCTTTTAACGGTTTTTATGTGTCCCCTCTGAAAGGGCTCTGTTTTTTTGTGTGCTTGATTTTTGGCCCTTTTTAGGGTGGCGTTTTTACTCCAACGGTTTGTTAGGGGCCCTGCCTTTCTGTTATTTTCCCCGTGGTATTTTGCTTTTTTACGGCTCTGTTATGTTTGCTCTGTACGGCCAAAGGGCTTTTTAAGGTTTAGTGCCCCCTGCTACGGCTTGTTTATGTGTGCTTTCCATTGGTGGCTCTGTGGCCTGTTTTTTGCTCTGTAGGGTCGGGTTATGTGTGGGCTCTAAAAACGGCTTGTTTTTGGGGTGAGGCCCTTTTGGGACCGTACGGCCCCGTTATGTGGTGCCCCCTTTTTGGCCGGGCCCCTTTTTAATGTGTGCTCTTTTACGGTCCTGTCTTTTTAATTGTTACGTGCTCTGTACGGCTCTGTTATGTGTGCTCTGTACGGCTCTGTTATGTGTGCTCTGTACGGCTCTGTTATGGGGTTTTTTGAATCTTTTACCTGGATTCTGTTTGGGGTTTTTTGGGTGGACGGTCTGTTAATGTGGGAGGCCTCTTTGGGGCAAACGGCTCTTTATGTGTGGTTTCTGTAACGGTTTGTTTGGGCTTTGGGCTCTGTTATGTTTTAGTAATTGGTTTTCGTTATGTGGCCTGTGGTTTAGGGTGCCCCTTGAAAGGCTCTGTTATGTGAGCTCTGTACGGCGCTGTTATGCGGTTTCTGAAAGGGCTCTGTTATGTTGCTTGTACCCCCTCTGCTTTGTGTCCCCCTGTTAGCTTCTGTAGGAATTGTGCTCTTGGCCCTAGGGGGGGGGGGGGGGGCTCTGTTCTTGGTGTTTCTGTAGGGCCCTTGTTATGTCCCGGGGCTCTGTATTGGCCTTCTGTTTTTTTTTTGTGTCCCTTGTACGGCTCTGTTTATGCTTGCCTCTTTTTAGGTCCCCTTTCCTCTGTTATGTTTGGCTCTGTAGGGCCCTTTTTTAAATGTTTGCTCTGTACGGCCTGTATTGGTTTGTTGATGTGATTTTCTGTACGGCCTTTTATGTGTCCCTTTTCCCTGTAGGGCTGTTGTATCTTTTAAGTGCCCCCCTTTAACGGCCTTTTTATGTGTGCCCCCTCTGCTATGGTCATTATTTTTTGTGCTCTGTAGGGCGCTTTTGGTTTTAAGGCCTTTTTGGCCCTCTGAAACGGGTCTTTTTATGTGTTGCTTGTACGGCTGTTTAAAATTTTGTGTTTCTGAAAGGGTTTTGTTATGGGGGAGGCTCAAGGGAAACGGCCCTTTTTTAATGGGGAGCTTGAAAGGCCTGTTATGTGGTGCCTGTTCGGCTTCTGTTATTATTTTAACCTCTTTTTTCTCTGAAAGGGCTTTGTTTTTGTTGCCCTTTACGGCTTTGTTATGGGCTCTGTAGGCCCCTCTGTTATGTTCCCTTGCCCTTTTTGGGGTTTTAACCCTTGCGGCTCATTGTTTTTTCTTTTGCACCCCTTTTTGGGTTTTTGTACGGCGCTGTTATTTTGTGCTTTTTAGGCCGAATTTTTGTCCATTTTGGGGGCTTTTGGTAGGGTTTTACTCGTTTTTTGGTATTTTTCCTCTGACTCGGTTTTTTCTTGGGCTTGTTATGTTTTGCTCCTGTAGGCTCTTTTATGTTTGCTCTTACGCCGTTTTTTATTGTTTTGCCTGTTTACGGGGCTCTGTTATGCGGCTCTGTAGGGCTCTTTTTATGTTTTTAAGCTTTTTTAGCTCTGCGTTTGTTAGGTGTCCTTTTGTAGGGCCCCCTGTTATGTTGCTCAAGGCTCCTTTAAGGGGCCGCCTTGTTATGGACCCCTGTACCGCTCTGTATTTTGGTGCTTGCCCCCGGCCCCTGTTATGTGTGTTTTCCCCTGTTTTGTGGCCTCTGGTTATGTGTCCCTGGGTTTTTAGGGGCCTTTTTGGTCTGTTATGTGGGTGGCTTTTTGGTCTTAGGCCCTTTTAGGGCCCCTCTTCCCTTTTTTCTGCTCTTGGGCCCTTTTTTTGGGCTTTAGGTTGTTTTTCGTCCCGCTCTGTTATGTGGGGCTTTGTAGGGGCCTTTGGGCCTTGTTTATGTTTTTGGGTTTGACTTTTGTACGGCTGGTTTTTTCTTTAAAGGCGGGGCCTCTGTACCCTTTTATTTCCAAACCATTTTAAAATTTTAACCCGACCTCCCAATTTTAACCCAATTTTTAAAACCCTTTTATTCGCCACCAAATGGGCCCATGTATGTTGTTGCCCCCGGGGGTTATGGGCCCTTGGTCTTATTTCCCGGTCGAGCCTCTGTAAGGGCTCTTTTAATGTGAGCCTTTGTTTTTGGCCAGTAACGGGAAAAGGTTTGTTGTGTTTTTAGGATACCCCCTTTTTTCTGCCTGTATGCTCCATTATTTCTGCTTAAATTAGCCAAAAGGTTTTTTTTTTAAACATGTGGGGAAATGAAAAATATTCCCAAATATACTTTGTTTTGTTGATTTTTTTTTTGGTAAGGAAAAAAAAAAAAGGGATTTGTGCTTGGGGAAAAACGTTGCACTGAGGGGTTTCGGAAAATTGTGAAATTGTTATGGCGGGGGTTATTTTGCGATCTTTTTAAGGGCCACAGATATTTTGCATTTGTGCATTGCTGTTTTTGTCATCTGTATTTTAAAAATTTTGGTTTAATGCTCTGTGTGACTTTTATTATATGTGTAAAAATAGGGGCAAGAAAATTTACATTTTGCTTTGATGGCACCATTATTTCTGCATGGTATACTGCTATTAAGTGTGCACTCTATGGTGGTAAAGTTTGCATGGCCCCTTTAAAATTCATTTTTAATTTTTTGCTCCTTTCCCCTTTCCCCACTTTAAAGGGGGGAGGGGGCACCCCCCCAGCAGAAGGGGGGCCCCCGCAAAAACTCCCCCCCCGGGGGGATTAGGTGTTGGACAATATTTTGCTATTGAAACGCTGTGAGCACAATATTGGGAAACACAAACGTCGCGTGACGGCGAATATACCGAAACCTCGGTGACATCACATCCGTCAGATCACAGTGAGGGTCAGCAAGGGTTAAACAACGGCCCCTGCAGTGAATGAGGCCCAGATCTGCAACGCGGCACAAGATACTGTCATAGCAACAGGATAAGGCACATGAATGATGCAAAGCGACACCGAGTGAGATCAATGCTCGTACTGGTGAGATTCACAACCATCAGCGCTGGGATCATGGAAAGCACAGATCACACAGCGCTACATCCAGGGTGCAGATCACACAGCGCTACATCCAGGGTGCAGATCACACAGCGCTACATCCAGGGTGCAGATCACACAGCGCTACATCCAGGGTGCAGATCACACAGCGCTACATCCAGGGTGCAGATCACACATCCAGGGTGCAGATCACACAGCGCTACATCCAGGGTGCAGATCACACAGCGCTACATCCAGGACACAGATCACACAGCGCTACATCCAGGACGCAGATCACACAGCGCTACATCCAGGACGCAGATCACACAGCGCTACATCCAGGGTGCAGATCACACAGCGCTACATCCAGGGTGCAGATCACACAGCGCTACATCCAGGGTGCAGATCACACAGCGCTACATCCAGGGTGCGGATCACACAGCGCTACATCCAGGGTGCAGATCACACAGCGCTACATCCAGGGTGCAGATCACACAGCGCTACATCCAGGGTGCAGATCACACAGCGCTAACTCCAGGGTGCAGAGCTCACAGCGCTACATCCAGGGTGCGGATCACACAGCGCTACATCCAGGGTGCAGATCACACAGCGCTACATCAAGGGAGCAGATCACACAGCGCTACATCCAGGCTGAAGATCACACAGCGCTACATCCAGGGTGCAGATCACACATCCAGGGTGCAGATCACACAGCGCTACATCCAGGGTGCAGATCACACAGCGCTACATCCAGGGTGCAGATCACACAGCGCTACATCCAGGGTGCAGATCACACAGCGCTACATCCAGGACACAGATCACACAGCGCTACATCCAGGGTGCAGATCACACAGCGCTACATCCAGGGTGCAGATCACACAGCGCTACATCCAGGGTGCGGATCACACAGCGCTACATCCAGGACTCAGATCACACAGCGCTACATCCAGGGTGCAGATCACACAGCGCTACATCCAGGACGCAGATCACACAGCGCTACATCAGGTGCACACACACAGCGTACATCCAGGTGCAGATCACACGCTACATCCAGGGTGCAGATCACACAGCGCTACATCCAGGACGCAGATCACACAGCGCTACATCCAGGGCAAGATCACACAGCACAGGGTGCAGATCACACACGCACATCCGGGGTGCAGATCACACAGCGCTACTCCAGGTGCGATCACACAGCGCTACATCCAGGGCAGATCACACAGCGCTAAATCAGGGCAGATCACACAGCGCACATCCAGGGTCAGATCACACAGGCTACATCCAGGGGCGAGGGGGGTTGTGCAGATCACACAGCGCTACATCCAGGGTGCAGATCACACAGCGCTACATCCAGGTGCAGATCACACAGCGCTACATCAGGTGCAGATCACACAGCCTACATCCAGGGGGGCAGATCACAACGCTACATCCGGGGTGCAGATCACACAGCGCTACATCCAGGTCAGATCACACAGCCAAGGGTGAACACACTGCTACATCAGGGTGCAGATCACACAGCGCTACATCCAGGGCAGATCACACACGCTACATCCAGGTCAGATCACACAGCCTAATCCAGGGTCGATCACACAGCGCTACATCCGGGGCCAGATCACACAGCGCTACATCCAGGACCAGAAAACACCACATCCAGGGTGCAGATCACAAAAATCCGGGGCAGAACAACAGCGCCATCCAGGCGATCCACAGCGCTACATCCGGGGACACAATCACACAGGCTACATCCGGCGCAGATCACACACCCTACATCCAGGGCAGATCACAAGCCTACATCCAGACACAGATCACACACCCGCTACATCCAGGGCAGATCACACATCCCAGGCCAGATCACACAGCGCTACATCCAGGCCAGATCCCCACAGCGCTACATCCAGGTGCAGATCACACATCCAGGGTGCAGATCACACAGCGCTACATCCAGGACACAGATCACACAGCGCTATAACATCCAGGGCAGATCAAAACAGCGCTACATCCAGGACAGATCACACAGCGCTACATCCAGGCAGATCACACAGCCTACATCCAGGACCAGATCACAACGCTACATCCAGGGGTCATCACACAGTCCCCCCCCCCCCCCCCCCCCCCCCCCCCCAAACCTTTCCCGGGCAGATCACCTAAAAGGGGCAGATCCACACGCAAATAGGGTGCGATCAAACCCTTGGGCCAGATCCACGGGGGGGAAAAAAAAATCCGGGGGAACAAAACCCCTACTCCGGGGTAAAGATCACACAGCGCTACATCCAGGGTGCGGTCACACAGCGAAAACCCGGGGGCGATCCCACCCTACACCCGGGGGCAGCAACACGTAAAACAAACCCTTTCCGGGGGGCCCCGGGTACAACAGCAAAAAAACCCACCGGGGCAACCCCCAAAGGGGCAGACACCAGCGCAAATCCAGGGGGAGCACAAAAGGCCCCACCAGGGCAGTACACGGCTACATCCGGGGAAACCCCCTTCCCCAAGGGGCAGATCCACACGCTAATCCGGGGAACAGATCACACAGCGCTACATCCAGGGTGAAATTTCCAAAAACAGCGCTAAAATCCGGGGTGCAGATCACACAGCGCTACATCCAGGCAGATCACCCCAGCGCTACATCCAGGTGCAGATCACACAGCGCTACATCCGGGTCAGATCACACACGCACATCCAGGGTGCAGATCACACAGCGCTACATCCGGGGTCGATCACACAGGCACATCCAGGTGCAGATCCACAGCGCTACATCCAGGGGAACACACACGCTACATCGGGTGCAATCACACACGCACTCCGGGGAAGATCACACGCGCTAATCAGGCCAACAACACGCTACATCCATGCACACACAGCGCTAATCCGGTGCAGATCACCACGCTACTCCGGGGAAACAAACAATCAAGCAACAACTCCACAGACACACACGCTAACCGGTGCAATCACACACGCTACATCCAGGCATCCACGCGCACATCAGGTGCAGATACACGCGCTACATCCAGGGCAGATCACACCGCTACTCCAGGTCATCACACAGCCTACCCAGGGTCTGGCAGATCAAAACACGCTAAAACAAACCAAATCCGGGTTGCAATCACACAGCACATCCGGGTAGATCAACAGCGCTACATCAGGGCAGACACACAGCTAATCCAGGGCAGATCACACAGCGCACATCAGGGGCAGATCACACACCCGGGCTAACAACTCCAGGCAGATCACACAGCTACATCGGGCAGATCACACAGCGCTACATCCGGGTGCAGATAACAGCTACATCCATCGATCACCGCGCTACATCCAAACAGATACACACGCACATCCAGGCCAGACACACATCCAGGGCAGACACACACGCTACATCCGGGTGCAAACACACATCAGGTGAACACACAGCTACACAAACCCCCAGGGCAGATCACACAGCGCTACATCCACAGACCCACACCATCCAGGTAGATCAACACCTACATCCGGCAGTCCACAGCCTACATCCGGCAGATCACACAGCCTAACCCCAGTTTTTGCGATCACCAGCGTATCCGGTGCACCACGCCTACACGACCAATCACACGCGCACATCCGGGGAAATCACACAGCGCTACATCCGGGTGCGATACACAGCCACATCGGTCAGAAACAGCGCTACATCCGGGTGCGATCAAC
>JAODAL010046943.1:0-30416 GCA_025379985.1 Phyllomedusa bahiana | reverse complement strand
CACTTTTAAAAATTGTGAGGGGATATGCCACTTAGAAGCCACTTTCGTTCCGGGGACCTGATTTTCTGCATCTCACAGCTACATGACCCCAAAAAATAAAAATTACTTCCAGCCACTATTAAAAAATTGTGAGGGAGAAATGCCACTTAAAAGCCACATTTCTTTCCAAAGGCCCATATTTGCTGTATTCACACTACAGACCCCAAATAATTATAAATATACGTCCCCACTAAAAAATTGTGAGGGAGAAATGCCATTTAAAAAGCCACATTTCTTTTCCAAAGGACCATAATTATAGCTGTATTAAACAGAAACAGACCTAAAAAAAAAACCATTGACAATGCGAAAACTTCAAAAGAAAATGAGAAATAAATCGGTGTTGCATGAAACCTTGCTTCTTTTACAGTCCCTCACAGCAAAACCAGGCCCAAAAATAACTTTTGGGGAAAAAGAGAAAAATATGATTAAGAAATATAAATTTAAAAAACTTTTTAAAAGAGGACCTTTTATTTTTGAAGGGGAATGGAAGTAGACCGCAACTAATGGGTAAACTCGGCAATTGGGGCCACAAATCATCAGAGATCCATGCCATTCACTTATGAAAGTCAAACACCCACATTATCTGTCTAAAGCCGGATGTTTGTCTGTAATGACTTCTCCAGCTGGGCTGAAGGCTTCTCAATATGACGCTGGGGCTGGGGAGACAACACCTCTATGGGGTGACGGGAGCTCGGCCATTTTTCCATTTTGGATACCCAGAAGTCTATTGGGTCCCCGGGAAAACATACAAAACACGGGGGGCCGCAGTTCGTGCACCAGATCTAAGCTGGTCTCGTGTGTTGGTTTTGCCCCATTGCATGAGTTGGTGAGGTGGGAAACAAAATTGCCAGAGGTCACCCATTTGGCTTTTGCCACCTTGCCCGCTGCCGCCGCTACGCCTACTTGGCACTCTACTGCTGTCACGTCGCTGATGTTGTTCCACCCTGACATTTGGGGAAAGGAAGCAATGCAAAAGATGTCTCCAGTTGATCAATCACAAGGTCTCCATTTCCTCATTTTTACTCTCATTTGTGTGGGTGGAAGGAAAGTGCGAGTTTTGTTTTGTCCCGGGGATCCAGGAGGGTGGCCACCCAGTAACTGTTGTTCATTTTGATGGCCTTAATGCGAGGATCATGTTGGAGGAATGGAGCATCCAAGCACTCATGTGAGAGATGGAGCCTTGATTTCCCAAGCCTCGGGGTCAAGGGACACTAGCAAACTGATTTTTCCTCATCTTCCTCCTCCGCCTCAAATTCGCGTCAACCTCTTTCCAAGGCTGGGACGTGGGTAAAATCGGTGTCTAGGAATACCTCCTCCTCCTCCTCCTCCGCTGCCTCCGGCACAGCTTCAACACAGCCCTGACTGCCTGAGATGATGCACCCTGAGAGCTGATGCGCCACCTTGCACTACTCTGGACCCCGAACCACTGCCTAATGAAGACCGATGAAATTGTGAAACTGCCCGGGCCTTGTGGATTTGACGGAGAGAAAGGCTCCGTGTCCGCATCTGTGTCCGTCTCCTCCTCCGTCGCTGCGGACCTGTTGGTTTTCAGTGTGTCCAACGATCGTCCAGAACTAAGATCACCACAATGCTCATCTGACAAGGGCATTGTCCGCACTGAACATTTTGGTGGCTTCTTCAATACTGGCAAGGATGGTGCAGAACTCTTTCACCCGCCTCCACTCTCGGTGGCTCACCCCCCCGAGGTCCGCACCGGTGCTTGTCAGGCAATGTGCCACTTCGTACTGCGTAATGGCATTGCGCTGCTGCCACAATCGCTGGAGCATGTGGAGGGTGGAATTCCAGCGTGTTGCCACGTCAACAATGAGACGGTTGACGGGGAGACCGAGCTGACGCTGCAACGCAGCCAGGCGGGACGAAGCAGGGTGCGAACGGCGGAAGTGCTCCAGCCTACCGATCTTAAGGGCGGCCAGTAGATTTCGTCCGTTATCGCACACCACCTTGCCTGGCACAAGGTTCTTGTCCCCCCAGCCAGCGCTCGGGCTCGTTGCGGAGAGCCTCCACAGCTCCTGACCTGTGTGTGGATGGTCTCCAAGACAGATTAATTTTCAACACGGCCTGGTTTCTCTGGGCATGTGATGCCACCAGAGGACCTTGGGGGAAAGAGCCCCTGCACCACCCCTGGGGTTTTGAAGAGCGTGCGCCGACCCTGAGAGCCCCCCCCGTCACCCCCAGAACATCCCCCAGCTCACCAGTGAGCTGTTACAGAAATATATTGCCTTGGCCGGCTTACATCCATTTCGCTGGTCGATGGTTTTTTCCCGGCCACAGAGGGAACAACGGCTTGAAATTTTAGATACACGGCTGGCCAGGGCAGGAGGGCTTTTCGGGCAAAGAAATGCCTTCCGGCTCTGTTTGGGACAGGAAAGGGCCATCGGGGGGAACCCATTTTTGGTCCACCAGAGGGAAAGGCAACATTTCCAAGGCCAAAAGCCGGGCAATCCCGACATTCGGGTTTTTGGCTTTGGATGGTTTGGGGGTTAAAGTTTTTCTTCTGCTCCCAAAACCTGGAAGACAGAAGGGCGGGCTCCCCTGACGGGGCCCTGTACGGCATGCAGGTCGTCAAACTGGGGGAAAGGGAAAGGGGTAGGATGGGTCTCGGTGGTGCTGGTGGTACTGGGCGACGGTGGAGGTTTAAGCGGAGGCTGACCCTGACATCTCTGAAGACAGGGGCACAAAGGAACGCTTGGGGGGGTGGCGGGGGAGAGGGAGGCGGAGACAGAGGGTGTGACAGGGGTTGAGGCCCCCGGAATCAGCTGGCCTTTTTTGACCAAGTTTGCCCCCAAATTTAAACTCATGCATTCGCTGCATGTGCTAGAAAGTTGGTGGGGGTTTAACCCACCAAATTCTTGCCTTTACTTATGCGTTTTACGGCATAGGGGGGCATATGACATCGCTGGTGAACAGGGGCTTGGCCAAAAAAGGCCCGGGTTTGAAGGTCCTGGCCTTTTTGACGGGATAACAGGAGCGGGGTTTGCCCCTGACCGGGCGGCGGAATCATATCAGGGGACTTCTGCAACCCCCCTTTCCCCCTTTTTTTGAGGCGGAACCCGTACTGACACTCCCCCATCGTTTTCCCCCTCCCCCATAAATGAAGCGCTCGAAAAGCAAATTCGCGAAAAACCACTTTGGATCCGAAATGTCGCCAATCATCATCAACACAGGTGACTTGGTCGTCCTGACATTCTGCACCGGACTGCGGCTAAAGCAAGAGGGACTGAAAGGGGTTGCCGACCGCCCGGGTTTTTTCCCGATTGACTGGTTTTCCTTTCTCCCCTCGAGGGCATCGTAACGGGGCGTCAGAGCGAGAAAATCACCTCTTTGGCCTCTTGATCTTTTAACATCCTTCTGACCCCAACTGCATTTTGTCACAAAGGGGTCTTCAAAAATGGATTATCCACATGGTGGGTACCGATTACATTTGGGCTGCTTCATGTTGGACGGATGCGGTGATGCTGATGAGACATTTTGGCCGTGACTGGGGACAGGATAAGACTGCGGATGCAGTTGATTAACCACTGAAGGACAGATTGGCGACGCTGTTCGTTTCTGAATTCACAGGGGCCCCACCCAGCGATGACAGGCCTGACGGGCCTGCAACTGGACGTCCGCTGGCATGCGGTTGTCGCCAGCACGAAGGAGCACCTTTTCTCTACCTCTACCCCATGTCCTACCCCCCCCTTTTTCTCGCTTACCACCGAATTTCGCTCCATGTTCAGAAATATAAAATTTGAGAAAGGGATGGGAAAATTCGGGAAAATCTCTTTTTAAAAAACGCAAATCACAGCTATTTTCAAATCCCTCAAATCAAAACAAAATTGCTGGATTTAAAAAATAACGCAAAGTAATCTTCCAAAGCTGGCCTGCGCCAAAGTGAAAAAAACACGTACTGAATGTATTCGGATAACAAAAGGTATTTTTGGGACCCCATCAAAATTTACCGTGGTGACTATAAATTGCTGGATTCAGATTTAAGGAAGCCCTCAATGAAAAAAGCTGTAGTGCACCAAAGTCAAAAAACACATCTGTTATGTATTCTTAAATACAAAATTTTTTGGCCCCTTTCAATTCACCTGTGGGGGACTATAAAATTGCTGGATTCAATTTTTTTGGGATTGTTGAGGGGGAGTAGCAAGACATAACATAAAATAATATAAAACAGGGGAAATTAACCAAAAGATGCTGTGGGATTTTTGAGGGGAATTTAAGACATAAACAACCCTAATATAAAAAGGGATTTTACAAAGATCCCGTGGGGTTGTTGAGGGGATAGTCAAGACAAAACAACCATAATAAAAACAGGGGAATAACAAATTTGGGTGGGGATTGTTAGGGTATATTTAAACTAAACATACCATAATATAAAACAGGGGGGTTATACAAATGAAGCGTGGGGTTTTTGAGGGATATCAAGACATAAACATGCAGTAATATAAAACAGGGAGTTATACAAATGATGAGTGGGATTGTTGAGGTAGTATCAAGACATAAACTACCATAATAAAAACAGGGGGGCTAAAAAAAATGATCGTGGGATTGTTGAAGAGTAGTCAAGACAAAACAACCAGAATTAAAACAGGGGGTTATACAAAGATGCGTGGATTGTTGAGGGGAGTAGTCAAACATAAAATACCTGTAGAAGGGGAAAAAAAACGTGGTTCAATACAGTATTGTCCCTGAGGTGCACTCTATCAATTTCTGTCCTATTTCTGATGATCATGTATTACTTTCAAATATTTACTTCCAAATATGCACGAGAAATATGCCTCAGAGACCGACGGTCTCAGAGACCTAACCTATTGGAGCCTCGCTACCGGTCCAAAATGGGAGCCTTTTTCCCAGCTACTGAGAGGGAGGACAAACTCAAATACTATAGAGAAATCCTCCGTAGTCAGTTGGCCGCTGCCTATGTGCAGCATGATCCATCCTCTGACAGGTCTGACCGGGGGATTCCTCAGTGCTCACGTACCACTGCCGCGGCTGCTGTGGGACGGTGGGGGGGTAGGAGCAGTACCAGCTCCGTCAGCAGCAACATAAGTCTGGAGTCGCTGATGAGCAACTTCCTTCACCCGCCTAGTGAGGAGGGCACTCGCCAGCAGCAGCAGGACCTGGAGCAGACCCTGAACCAACAGTTGGTGGCCTACTTGGACAGCACTCTGCCACCCTAGTTAGAAGACCCGCTGGACTACTGGGCAGCCAAACTGAATGTGTGGCCGCAACTTGCCAAGTTAGCAGTGAAGAAGCTGTCCTGCCCGGCCAGTAGTGTGGCATCAGAGTGGGTGTTCAGTGCGGCAGGGGCCATTATTACCCCAAGGAGAACCCGCTTGTCCACGGAAAATGTGGAACGACTGACCTTTGTCAAGATGAATCAGGCGTGGATCGGCCAAGATTTCCACACACCAATGCCTTAGGCGTCAGATATGACGCCTCACCAAAACGTTGAGAAATGAGTCTGGATTCAAACTACCTGCCTCAGCCACTATTCTGATGCCGCCACCCACCTGATGCCCTGATGTCACACATCTGCTGCCAGTTTCTCCATCTGCCTACCACCATCTTTACCAGGGGCTGGTATTGCCACCCACCTCCACACTCTGTCATTGTGCCACTCTATGACCTCATGCTGCTGCTGCTGTTGCTGGTGCCGTGACCTCCACACTGTCATTGTGCCAATCTCTGACCTCATGCTGCTGCTGCTGCTGTTGCTGGTGCCGTGCCCTCCACACTCTGTCATTGTGCCACTCTGTGGCCTACTCCTGTTTTTGCCACCTCCAGAATGTCATTGTGCCACTGTCTGACCTCATGCTGCTGCTGCTGCTGCCGTGACCTCCACACTCTCTCATTGTGCCACTCTGTGGCCTACTCCTGTTTTTGCCACCTCCAGAATGTCATTGTGCCACTGTCTGACCTCATGCTGCTGCTGTGGCTGCTGCTGTCACCTCCACACTGTGTCATTGTGCCACTCTCTGACCTCATGCTACTGCTGTGGCTGCTGTCGTGCCCTCCATACTCTGTTATTGTGCCACTCTGTGGCCTACTCCTGTTTTTTGCCACCTCCAGAATGTCATTGTGCCACTGTCTGACCTCATGCTGCTGCCGTGACCTCCACACTCTCTCATTGTGCCACTATGTGGCCTTCTCCTGTTTTTGCCACCTCCAGAATGTCATTGTGCCACTGTCTGACCTCATGCTGCTGCTGTGGCTGCTGCCCTGCCCTCCACACTCTGTCTTTGTTCCACTCTCTGACCTCATGCTGCTGCTGTGGCTGCTGCCGTGCCCTCCACACTCTGTCATTGTGCCACTCTCTGACTTCCTGCTGCGGCTGTGGCTGCTGCCGTGCTCTCCACATTTTGTCATTGTGCCACTGTCCCCCAAGCACCCCAAAGCACTGTGGCAGTATACAGTGGAGATGCAGGCAGGGAGTCCCTCAGAATCACTTGTGCACATGGCCCGCAGCATGCTGATTTGCCTGGCTAGTGACAGCCGAACAGTCACCATCCGGCAGAGGAATGACTTCTGGCTCTCCACCCTCTTGAACCCTCACTACCGGTCTAAAATGGGACCCTTTTTTCCAGCTGCTGAGAGGGTGGACAAACTCAAGTACTATAGAGAAATCTTCCGTAGTCAGTTTACTAACATTCAAAACTATTTTTGGCCAAGGCAATTCTACCTCCATCAGCTTCTTCATTAATACCTAAAAAAGTTCCAACACAGTTTATTATGAAGTATAAATGTGGTATTTTGAATCCAGTTTCTTCGTGACACCAATTTGTTGAAATGCAGCGTATGGAATTGAAGGAAACCCTAACTACAGGGAATGTTTTAGGTGCTTATTTTGCATTCGGTGCCATTATTGATGGAATTTAGTACAAAACTGGAATACTGAAGCACAAGCAAATGCTGCAAAACTGGCTTTGGATGAGCTTCTTCAGTATGAAGAATGTAAATCGTATGTCCAAATTATAGACAAGAAAAACTGCCTCCGCCTCCTCATTGAGCCTCGTTTGTCATATCCGTGTACCGTACCTCTTGCCTCCATCCCTTGACCACGATCCTTGCCGGCTGTCCTAACCTTACGCTTGTCCCCGACTCCGAGTTTGCCTTACGATTTTGTACCTCGCTACACCTCGGCTGCCCCCACAAGCAAGTCACGTCAAGGGTAACTACCTGATAGACTCCCACCACAGCAAGTCCATCCCGCTTTGCGGCGGGCTCTGGTGAAAACTGGGACCTACTTAGATTTCGCTCCCTGGCATGGCTATTGCCATCGTCAACTTACTGTGCTGCGATCTGTGGTGGCTGCAGTAACCTACTACTGTGTTCTTTGACGCTATGGTAGGATCTCAGCCCTCAGCTTGTTTTTTTTCAGCTGGCGCTGCCATGACTTAATCAGGCTGAATTCCTGCTTCAGTTTTTTGGTCAGTTTTGCCCCTGTAAGTGCACTGTGAAGCGATTCTAAGAGCGGCGGCAGTCATGTGCATGTCATACTAAAGCAATGTATGAAGAGCAAACCAAGCTCCGTCTGCATATTTAAGCATGGCACAATGTTCTACAGCACCCTACAGGCTCTCTGCAGCCAGGAAATAGCTGTTTTTTAACGCGATTCGTCCCGAAGTAATTCAGGACAAAACGGATTTTGTCGGAAAATTCGGCAAAGTCGAGAGTCGAATTTTTGAGAAATTCACCCATCTCTAATCGTTATCTAAAAAGTGCATATATCTATATGTAGTTGAGGTCTACCTATGCTGTCAATTACAGGCGTCTCTCATCTTTTTAAGTGAGAGAACTTGCACAATTGGTGGCTGACTAAATACTTTTTTTACCCACTGTATATATGTATACACAGTTGGGAAAAAAAGTATTAAAAAAAAAAACTATAATTTTTTTTTTTTTTACTGTAAATCCCCTTTAACAGACTGATTCAGTGCATGGATTGAGGATATGCATATAGATTCATATGTAAACAAGAGGTGCTATCATATAAGCAGATAAACTTACAAAATAATCATAATACAAAATTAAAAATAATAATAGCACTAAAATAGAACTAAATATGGTGCAAGAGATCGGCCAGTGTTTAAGAAATGTGAATAAAACTGTATTACTTTATGCACATTGCCTAACAATTTTTTAAGCCGGGCATGTATTTTAATACAATATACAGCAGTCGCATGTAGCCACAAATGAGATTTACAGTACTTCTGTTTCATTGAATGCATCCGCCATCACTCCTCTGCATACAGAGACACAAAATTTACTCATCTCATTAAGATCCAAGATCTCAATATTCACAGGGCTTATCTCCAGCGTACAGAAAAGGGTGTCAGATACTGTACTCTTTGGAGCAGTTCAAAGACGAGCTTCTTTTATTTTTGTTGATTTTTGTTCAACATAAATGAAATCAGAAAGGGCAGGCGGTTTTGATTAGCATTTAAAATGTTGTCAATTTTTAATGAAAGAATAACCTCCAAGCCATTAACTTTTCACAAGTAGAGAGAAGGTTTGTTGTGTATGTATTTATTAACGCATTCGGTTTCAACTGGCAGGCATAAAAAAGAAGCATTTGTATGGCACTGATGGGATTGTAATGGAATGAACTGAGACATGATATTTATTTTTCTTTAAAAAAAATCAATACATTTGTAATAATCTTTACCTCAATGTTATATTATTATTATTTTTAGTAGCAGTGGTAATAGTAGTGATAGTAGTAGTATAAGTATTGCATTGCAGTGTGAATAAAGTATTACTACTACTGCTGGTACTAATAATACTAATTTACTAATAATAATATTGTTAGAATAAATTGAACCTAGTAATGTATGCAGTGATACTAGGCCATATAGTATATATATATATATAATATATATATATATATATATATATATATATATATATATATATATATAATATAAATATATATATATATATATATATATATATATATATATATAGATATATATATATAGATATATATATATATATATAGTATCACTGCGTACATGTTTGTAACTTGATGCCGACACACCAGTTCTACATCGACATAGAAGAGTGTATAATATGACAGTATGAATGATCGTGTTATGCGCCAAACATTTTTTTTTATTTAACTGTATTTTTATTAAAGACTTTTAAATACACACAAACACAATATGTATTTTTTCAAATAAATATATACAATCATCTAACAAGATGAACTTCATCAAGTCTCAAATTGAATATGCCTCGGAACAAAAGTACATTCTTGTGTTTCACTGAGGAAAGAAAGAGAAACAAAACCAAAAAAAGTTCCCCAACAAATAGTGTTATGTGTCAAACTTTGTATGGCAGTTTCGCACCAAACTTTTGCGTATTCAAAAATGTCATGTCTCTTGCAGACTGCACCTAGTTTGGAACGTACAACTGTTCTACATATATGTGAACAGTTGTACGACATTTTTTTGGTGCAAGATACACAAAACAAATTGCACAAGTTCGTTCATACATGTCGTCCTTTGTTTCTACTTTATGTTTTCTTTTTTGACATTGTATTGATTTGTGTTACTTATTGCTGTAGCAAACAATGTTGTTGTTGATTAGTTGTTGAAGATTAAAGAGGCTTGTGAACATTTACAGAAAGCCTACATATAAAGAAGAAATACCCAGGGTTCTTTTGTCCACAAATCAGTTCATTTGGATGTTAAAAGCTAAAGCACTCCCATCTTACCATATAGGGAGTCCTCCAAGTCCTGTAATGAAGTTTAATGTATTGGTGAATACTGAAATTCCTAAAGGCAGCTTGGATTTGATCCACAATGCCATTGGTATTTGATCAACTGTAGTAAGCAACTAAAAGATTACCTTGATTAGGAGGCATTTTTTGTGGCTTCTTTAATTTTTAAGGGATTTGTATTGCAGTAGCATTATTTATAAAGCTGTAGTAACCATGTATAGATTGTGATACTTGTGTGTTGCAGTGTATGTATACACTGCAACACACAAGTATCACAATACTAATGTTACTGTAATGCAAATTACTGAAAAATTCCAGAATCCACATAATATATCATATTTTGTTTATAACATGATAATTAAAGGGGATGTATCGCTTCCTTACTTCGGCTGAGTCACACTTTTCTTAGCTTCCCAGCTCTGTGAATGCAGGGGCGTTTCTTCCCCTCCCCGCTGGATGACATCATCCCTCCTTCACTGCTGGCCTGAGACCCCCCCCCCCCCCTCTGAGTCCACATATCACTGTGTCTCTCCCTCTACCGTCTCATTTTCTAAGAGCTGTAGACAGACCCCCCGCTGCCTTCAATCTACTCTGAGCCCTGCTCTCGCCCCCCTGGCGATGTATTACAGCGTACTACGCACGGCCCAGATCTGCGTGGATGCAGGAGAGTTAGGCACAGGGTCAAAACTGTTATGTTTTCTCATTGTACAATCTGCTGCAGTCTGTTTCTGCTAGGTGTGGAAACAGAAAATGCTAAGGCCCCTAACTCTGAGTCAGACACACAGCTCTGTGAATCGACCCAGGGGCTGTACAGAATGTAAATGAGCTCTCAGCTAGTGAATTGCAAGGAGAGGGATCAGGAGGGATTAGACCCACACTGGATATCAGTGTAAATAAATACACAAGATAAGGGACACTGTGAGAACAAGGCAGCTTTGCTAATGACATCCAATTGCAAAGTTGCTTGTTTTCACTGTCCCCTTATTCTGAAGACCATTTAATGAAACGATAACACCCCTTTAAACACATAATTTAAATATAAACTACACTATCCAGATAAGCCAGCAGAATCTATGAATTAAAATATAATTGTACATTGATGCTCAACTAAAGGAGTTGCCCACCTCAATAATATATATATATATATATTATATATATATATATATATATATATATAAATATATATATATATATATATATATATATATATATATATATATATATATATATTTTACCATAGTAGGATCCATTTAAAATAAAAAAGCTATACTTTCCTCTCCTCCCCTCTGTGCCATCGCTGCACCGTCTTCAGCATCTCTGGTCTTTTATTTTTTTGTTTCATCATTAGGATGGGGATGTCACTGCATTTGCCGCTCACTGACTTCCGCATTCATGTGCCGTTGCCTGACTTCACTAGTTGGGCAGCTCATTTCCGAATGGGAAAAGAAAGAAGAAAATAAGACCAAAGAAACCAAAGATGAGACAGCACTGGATCCTAGCTGATGAAAGAGGTACATTACAGACCAAAAGCTTGGACACACCTTCTCATTCCAACAGTTTTCTGTATTTTCATGACTATAAAAATTGTAGATTCACACTGAAGGCATCAAAATAAAATTACAATGGGAATTATATATTATCAAAAAAAGTGTGAAAAAACTGAAAAAATTGTTTATTTTCTGGGTTTCTTCAAAGTAGCCCCCTTTTGCTTTGTTATGCTTTGAATTGGCATTCTCTTGAGAGCTTAAAGGTAGTCACTGAAATGGTTTTGATTAAGGGGTGTCCCCTGCAGGTTTAATAATTTGGGATTTTTCCCTTATAAATGGTTGGGACCATCAGTGTTCAAAAAGAGGGGATACAAGTGATAGTTATATGGATTTTTTAAATTTTTATTATGAAAGAAAAAAGCAGTAAGTAAAAAAAACCGAGTCCCCCATAAATTACTTTAAGAAAAAGGGATTCCTTTTTGGGCCTGGAGGGAGATGTGAAGAGCGGAGTTCGGCCCCCCCCCACCCCCCGCCATCAGTCAGATAGCAGACCTTTTGCCCAGTAAAAACCCCAAAGGGGTCCTCGGAACCCCACCATACCTTGGATGGAAAGGTAATTTGCACAGCCCCCCAGCCTAGGATCCTGGCCCACCCCAACCCCCGAATCCAGATACGGGACATTGCGCCGCCAGACGAACAGCCCTGTTCCAGGGTTCAGGGTTAGGACAAAGGAGGGAGAAACAGATTGTTTGGGAGAGAGGAACGCCGAGGTGGGGAGTGACCGAAGTTTCCCAGAAGAGCTGCAGACTCCGCGCAGGAAAAGCATTCCCTTATGGGCCACTAAACGGGACGCGTAAGGAGGGGGGAAGAAATCAGGTACTTTGCCCCCTGTGTTTTTGATTTCCCCCGGTACGTACCCTCAGGGTTTTCCCCCACTGCCACCATTGCTTTTAAGCTATGGAAATGGGGGGGGCCAGACAAATGGGGGCCAGGGGGCCCCCGGAAGTCACATGCAGCCCTTTTCCAAATTCACCCAGAGGTATAAGGGGAAAATTTTCTTTAGATTGGAAGAGCTCGAAACCCGGGTTTTTGACTAGAATCTGATAACGCCCCCTGGGAATAGGCTAAACTTTTGCCCAGGAAAATTTAAACCCCAAAAGATCGCATTGAAATTTGGAGAACCGCCCCCAAGAGTAATTTGAGAATGGGGGGGACTTCTGAACCCTTTAAACAAAAAATTTCCCCCAAGCCTTTTGCCAAGAAGAACTACCAAGGGGGATAGGTTTGTCCCCCTTGTATTTTGAAGGGGCTCAAAAAATAGGAATAAATTAAACAAAGGCCGGTTCCGTTATCATAAAATTTTTTTGGATTTTAATGAAAAAAACGGAAGTTGTTAAGGGGGTGTACCCAAATTTGGGTGCTCACTGTTTGGGGGAGAAAAGGTATTTCTGTTTGGGATTTTTTCCGTAGATGGTCCAAAGGGGAGTTTTAGAACCTATGTAAAGGCTATTCCAGCGCAAAGCCCGTTTCCCAAAATTTTTATATAGAAACTGAAGTTAAGATCCAAAGGGCTGAACTTCACTCCCCCGCAAAGCGGAAAAGGGATTCCAAATTTGCAAAACCCAGACGCGTATGAGTCCCCCTTCCCCCAACACGTAACGTTCTGGGGAATGCTTTTTATAGAAGCAAAAGAGGGAAAGGTAACCAAAATGGGCCCCAGTAGCCCAGTTCCCTCCTCTGACAAAAGAGCGTGTCTCCCCAAAGGGACCCTAATCACTATGATAAAGATGATGGTGTGGTACATATGAGTGCTGGGGTTTTTGAATTTTTAGGGATGAAGAGGTTTCGATTTTCCTTTGACTACCCCCGTTTTTGATCCCCCCCCCCCAATTTTGGCTTTTATTACTTATGATGTTATGTTAAAATTGGAGATATATCCAGTTATTTTTCAGAGGTAAAAGGGGGAGGGTAAATGAGGGAACAAATCCTCTAGGTTAAAAAAAAGGAAGTCACTTTTACCCTTTATAAAGGGGAAGTAGTCTGTTTTGTTTTTCCCTTTTGTGCTTTGTTTTCCCGGCGATAGGTGCCGTGGTGTGTTAGGTTTTTTTGTTGGGTTAACCCCCGGTTTAAGGGGTGTGCGTTTTTTATTTTGGTCTCCAAGCCTAAACTGCACCCCAAAAACGTTGGGTTCTCCTGTTCCCTTTTTGTCTTAAAGGGTACGTTTCCCCTCGTGCGGCCCCCATCGTTCATGCACAAATTTTGGGGAGTAATCTCATAAACAAAAGGGATCTGCTCCCTAAAAAGGGGATCAAATAAAAAATTTTTAAAAAGGGCTTTGCCGGATGTTTTTTTCCTTCGGAAAGCCCAATTTGGGGGGGGGGGGGGGCACAGACATCGGGGGATGGAGGGCTGGGTGGGCCATGATTTGGGTCTCCTTCGGAGGTGGAAAAGGGGGGGGTCGTTACCCCATCCATAAAAATTCCCCTTTCGAATTAATTTCCTATGAACATGCAGTGAGGGAAGAATTTAAATTTGACTTTAAAATGGGGAGGGATGGGGTCAGTTTATTAAATGTTTATGCCCCAAAACCCACGGCAGTATTTTTTTTGTGCCTAGGAAAAGAATCAAAATGTTAAGAGTGTGGCCAATTGTAGGGGGAGATTGAATTATTATGACCCCCGGGGAAAAGGAAGGGATGCTTTGCCCCCTGAAATTAAAAAGTTTCAGAGAGGTGAGAGTAAACCCCTGGGGAATTTTTGGAAAAACCCAAATTTTAAGCGATTTGTGGAGAGGCGGAACCCGATAGTAGGGAATATACTTATTTTCCTCGTTCCCCAGTGTGGTCAGATTGTATTTTTTTTTTGGGGTCTCAAAGATATGCAGTAAGTGAGGAATGCGCAATTTTAGATTTGTATTTTGCCCATGCTCCCGATAAATTGGGATGTGACGGAAGGGTTCCAGGCTGGGATTCTAGGGGAGTTCCTTCCTTTTGCGAAGTCAGGTGTTTTGCAGAATGTAAAGGATGGCGTATGATGAAATAACCCAGCCCCGTGTGACCCCCTTTACGTCCAACTTTAAGGCAGTGTGAAGGTAAAAATGTATAATTTTCCCCAAAAAGGGAAAATTCCTAAGGTTATAAGGCCCCTTTGGGGGGGAGTTATGTATAAAGCTTTCCCCGTTAACGCTACAATGCTTTTGGGTGGTGGGGGGGGGGCCAAAAGGGGGACTTTGATTAGGTAGAGCGTAAAAAATTACGCAGGGGGGGGAGAGGTGACCAGGCCCCGGTGGGGATTAACAAAGTTGGGAAAAACTTTTATCCCTCCCTTACTCTGTAGGCCTTATGTGTAAAAAGGAGAGTAATGCTTTTTTTAAAGGGTCAAGCCCCCCTTTGTCGATTCGAGGGAATCTTTAAATTTGGAAATTTCTGAACGGGGGTTTGCAAAGTATTAGACAGTTGAAACCCGTAAGGGCCCCAGCCCTGACGGCTTTTTTGGGGAAGTATAAAAAAATCTTGATAGCCCCAAAGCCCCCCCGGTTCAACGGGTATTACAATTTAATCCCGTTGGGCTGTGTTTGCCCGGAACCCAAACACCGCAAATTTAAAAATTCCCCCAAAAGAAAGGGAAGGACCCTTTCCCCGCCCGTTAGACCTATCTCGTATAGACGGGATCAGAAGATCCTGTCAAAGTCAGGTGAAGGTAGCGGAACTCTTCCCCCTCTTGGTGGGGGCCTTAAAGGGGGTTTATCAAGGGGAAGGGCGGCCGTGGGAAATGTTGGGAAGTTTTTGTGGGCATGGAAAGAGTCAGCATCCCCTAACCCCGGAGAAATGGTCTTGGTGGCTTTAGATGCTGAAAAAAGCCTTCGAAATTTCGATGGGAGTGGTTTTTCGATGGGCTTTTGGGTAGGTCTGGATTCCGGGGGCCTTTCGGATTTCTGAATGTATTATACTAATCCAAAAGCGCGAGTAAACCCCTGGTTTCTTGTCCCCTCCAAATTCCTTGAGAAGGGGGCTAGGCAGGGGTGCCCCTTGTCGCCCTCCTTTTGACTTGGCCCTCGAGCCTTTTTGGACGATTTTTGGAGGATTGCACCTTTTCTCTGGGAAATTTGGGGGGGAAACGAGGAAGTAGGATAGCGCTGTTTTTTTGATTTTTTTCATGTCAAAAACCGGTGGCCCCCTCCCAAAAATTTTTGTACCCTTGTCTTTTGGTAGTTATTCTATAAGGGAACCCTCAAAAGGAATTTTGGATCTATGCGAGGGGGAAAAAAAAACCAAGAATGGGAAAAACTTGGCTTGGAATTGTTTCGGCCCCGACCATTCACCTATTTGGGATTGCATTGGGAAAAACCCCCATCCCTTTTACAAAATTAAAATTTCCCCTCCCTTATAAACAAATCTCCCCCGCCTGAAGTTGGAACCCCCCTTTGTCCTTTATGGGAGGGGAAAAAACCCCCGCATTGTTAATAAAAATCATTGCCCCCCCAAAGGGAGGCCCCCAAACTTACCAAAAGTTAGGGGCTTAAATTTTGGGGGTTGGCAAGACTTTTTTAAGGTCGGGGGCTCCGTTGGTATTCAAATTGGCTATAATGAAGGGGAAATGATGCGTTTTATCAATGCCTTAAAAGCACCAAAAATTTTTTAATTTCCCCCTAAAGTCTTGGGTACTTCCGCAGTGATGGTTTTGGAAAAAGATCCGGAAAAGTTTGGGCTTCTTTTGATATCTAAAGAAATGCCTATATGGGAAAACCCCAAATTTTCCCCTTGGGCAATCAACCGTGTTTTCGAAATGGAGGAGAAAGGGTATTGGTAGTGGGGGCGCTCTTGCATGACACAAAGGGGAACGGGGGCTTACGTAGTGAAATTTTTGGGGAAAATTTTCTTCCAAAGTTCGCAATTATTGGCGTATCAACTTTATTATTCCCGGTTCCAGATTAAAAGATGTTTAAAAGCAAATTCTCCTAATTTTTTATGATAGTTTTATAGTTTAATAAAAGGGATTGTCCCTCTTAAGCTTTTTGTGTATGAGGGGTGGCTTTTTTGCCCTAAGAATGCATGTTTTTAAATTCTGGCCCCCGTAAAGGATGACCCGCTAGGACAGAATTATCGGGGTTTATCGTTAGTAAAAAAAACTGTAATATTGAAACTGGAGAAGATCTTAAGAATGTCAAAAGCATTATGGTTTTAAACATCTCCCCCCGAAGGTTCCCCCAAAAACTACAAGGGTCCCCAATTGGGAACCCAAAGGGATTTATGGCCCGGGCTCTGGGTTTTTACTTTACACAGAGATTTTGGAAGGGTTTGTGCCTATATCAGGTACATTATGGGGTGACCCTAGACAATCATTTTTATTATTTTTTTTCCCCGTCCCGACCCCCCAGAAGGTGAGGACATAGACACAAAGGGAGGAGGCAAGGAGTGCCAAATATTGTGCATGTAGGGGCTTAGTAGTAAAAAATCCCCTTGACCTTTGGATTAAGCCGTTTTGCCACCCATTTTTAGATTGCAGACCAAATTAAAATCTATCTTACATGACCAATTTGGGAAATGAGGATGTAAGGGGCCCCCCACAGCTGGCTTTTTAGACGTTGGGCTCTTTTAGAAATTTTTTTTCGATAAAAATCAAAAACCCTTTGCAGGCCTTCAGCTTAAGGCTGGTTTTTAAAAAAGGGTTTTTAGCCTATATCAAGGGACATTATGGGTGCCATAACAAACATTATGACATATTAATTTTCCCCTGTCCAACCCCCAGAAGGTAGGAAAAGAACAATGGGAGGAGGCAAGGAGTCCAGCTATTTTGCATATAGCGATCTTGAGCAAACGATGCCTCTTGACCTTTTGGTTAAGTGCTTTGCCACGATTTCAAGATTGAGACCAAAAAAAAATTAAAATTTACAGGAAAATTGGAAAATGAGAAAAGGGAAGGAGCCGCAAGCTGGTTTTTAACGTTGGGGCTCCTTTTTAGAATTCATTATTTTTAAAGGAAATAAAACCTTTTTGCAGGCCTTTCAGTTTTGGTGGTTTTTAAAGAGGGGGTACGCGGTCACGGGGGATTACGATTTCATGCATTAATTGGGGGGGTGGGGCGAAAAGGGAAAGACTTTGATAAATTCTAAATAAGGGAGTGAGGAGGAGTACACCCTAATGTTTTTTTTTTTCTCTGTTTTTGTTTTAAATTTCCCTTTTTTTTGTACAGTTTCCCTTGTTTGGGAAAAAGGTTTTCACCCATGTTCTCGGTATCCCTGACTCATGATATGTGTTCATGCTGAACCTATGTATTTGATTACCCCTTTTTTCTTTATTTATTTGAGACTGTATTGTTTGTATTTTTTTTTTCTTTCTTTGGTTTTTTTGGAAAATTCAATAAAAATTTATTTAAAAAAAAAAAGAAATAAGGTAGTAGTCCAAACATTGGGGAAAAATTTAAAGGTCCCCAAATCAGTGAAAAAAACCCTTTAAACGAAAAAGAAACTGGCTCACATGAGGCCGTCCCCGGGAAAGAAAGAAGATACCTTGTGGGGGAAAGTTTTCTGTCACCAGCCCCGAATCGCAGGTTAACAGAGCTCAGATTGAGCCGGTAATTAACGATTCTAGCAGAAACATCCTACAAAAAATGTAAGAGGAACTGTTGAGCGGGCTTTTGGTAAAATAGTCTAGGAAAAACCCTAAGGACAGGCAAAGAGAAGAATTGTTTGGGTAAAAAACACAAAGGGAAAGGACATTAGAAGTGAAATCTGGCTTTGTTGAGAGTCCAAATTTTAGATCTTTGTTCCAACCCCCCGTGTCTTTTTGCGAAAGCAGAAAAAGGGGAAAAGAAGGATAAAACCCGGTTCCCCGTGAAGATGGAGGAGGAGGTGGAGGTGTGGGGGTTTGGTGGGACATGTTTGGGGATTTTTTCAAAAATTGAGTATAGAACCCGCATGGTTACCCCAGCATCTTACAGCGGCATGTTAATTTCCAAATTTGGTTTGTTGGCCCATCATTTTTTTTTCAAAGGACAAGACCCCCAACACACCTCAGATGTGTAAGGGCTATTTTACCAAAAAAGGGAGTGAGGGTGAACCCGATGCCTGGGTCCAAGTCACCAGACCTGAACCCAATCGAGATGGTTTGGGGTGAGCTTGGACCCCCAGAGTCCAGCAAAAGGGTCAACAAGTGCTAAGCATCTCTGGGAACTCCTTAAAGACTGTTGGAAGACCATTTCAGGTGACTACCTCTTTAAGCTCATCAAGAGAATGCCAAGAGTGTGCAAAGCAGTAATCAAAGCAAAAAGTGGCTACTTTGAAGAACCTAGAATAAAAGACATATTTTCATTGTGTCACAACTTTTTTTTTAAAGTATATAATTCCACATGTGTTAATTCATAGTTTTGATGCCTTCAATGTGAATCTACAATTTTTATAGTCATGAAAATACAGAAAACTGTTGGAATGAGAAGGTGGTCTGTACTGTAAGTATAAGTTTTATATTAAATAGGCACTAGTATTGTAAAAAAAAAAAAAATAATTGGTTTGGACAACCCGTTAATGGTAAACAATGGTCACTCATAATCTTAAATTCATAATGAAAGGTTTCAAAAGATGAACTAATAAATTATCAAGTAATTTACAGGGAAAGTAGTACATGGAGAGCATGACAAGCATTAGAGAAAGACCAAAGCTAATACCTACAAGGAGAGCAGAGCAGCTGTGTTCTTGATACCTGTTTCACCCAAGCTTCATCGGGGGTGACTGAAAGTACCTATAAAGCTTAATATGTGTTGGTACTAATGCTTTGAGAGGTCAAACTGAAATTTCCAAAACTGATAGGATACAAAAGAGAAGAAGTAGAACTCCAGGAAATTAAGTCAAATGTGAATTTATTCGACTATTTTTCACAAAGCTTCATGGGAGCTTACTCATAGCACCGTTTTCAATCCCTTGAAAATGACTCAATGAAGGAGCTGAACCAATCTTGATTGGTTTAAAGCATTCACCTTCATATGATATGGTTATATGAAAATACTCTGATCAATGCAGAGAGTCTCTCCAGCCTCCTATCACCTATAGGTATAATGATATCCAAAGCAAGACTTCTGTATCAGGGCCATCCTAAATAATTTGAAGGACATTGCAAAGACATTAGTAAAGAGAGGAATGAAACTTTTATTTGCAAAAGTACCTTCTTCTTCTGTACAAATATGTTATAGACCTCTGTGCTCCTTCTCAAGATGGATATAAACAGTGGTCGACTTTGTTTATCATGTTACATTGCCTAAATGAGTTGATGCCCTCTTTCATAAACAATCTGTCACAGGGGTTTCAGTTTTCCTTAAATGGCTCCCAATCTAAGTTTTGTTAGTTCCACTTTCCTTCCTAGAAGCTCTCAATGTCATTTTAAAGTTACAACATTTCTCAGAGACCTTTTCATGAGACACAGTTCTGCATTTCTTAATGCCATCTCACAAATACTGTCTCTCCAGACGTTTCCTCAAGGCAACTCTAAATTCTGTAATCAGGCACCTGAAAGCTGTATTTCCCTGTGCCTTTCTCAGTTTGATATTTCAACAACAGACCGAGCGCAAAATGCTTCCCACAGCAGTTTACACAAAAATATGGGCAAATCCCCGAGGAGAAATTGAACCTCCAAACCTTTGCTAAATCTAAACTATTTTTTTCATGAAAATGTTTAAATTAGTTATTTATTTTACTGACAAGTAAAACACAAAGTCTTTATTGTTTTTTTGTAGAAAATATTCATAGAGTGGTCACAAAAATAACCCTGGGAGTTACACATTACAAAATTTAGTTGGAAATCTAGAATACACAGGGTTATTTGCTATGTTAAAGCATAGTTAACTCCTTCGAGTACAATGACAAAAACGTTTAAAGCTTGAATTAAATACAAACAGATTATGGCTTCCTAAGCTTACTTTCATTGAATGGGTAAACTGAATGGGGGTAAAAAAAAACAAGAGTGAACAAACTTTATTTATTTATTTTAATATAAACAACCTTTATTTTTTAATCTTCATTGCTCTTGTACTGGGATAATGGACAACATGACTGGCAGTTTTCGTCAGTGCGCATTATACCATATGTACGCACTACTCGAGCAAGAGATCTAGGGTGAATATCACTGTGACAGATGTGAGCATGTTGCTACTCTAGAAGCACAAATTAAAGATCGGGAGGAGCAGGATGCAACACTGAGGGCGATTGACAATGAAGAGAGGAGTTTGCTTCTCTTTGAGCAAACAGTTAGAGGGCTAAATGTTGAGGGTGGAATATTGGATCAGCAGGAGGAGCCATGTAGCTGAGTTAATGAACTTAGGGGGAGTTCTAGGGGAAACAGAAAAAGGAAAGTCCCTTCTGCTCCTGAGCTTCCTAGCAAAATTACATAGTTGGGTAATAATGCTGGGCATCAGTCTCAGAAATGCAGCCAGAAGAGTAGTCCAACTAGTAGGCGGGAGGATGGGAATGCAGGTAGGAAAAGACAGTTAGCAGTTATAGAGGATTCTATAAAAAAAAATTGTCGCCAGGACCACCTCAACCAAATGGTTTGCTGTCTCCGTGGTGCTAGGGTTTGGCATGTGGTGGACCGGGTGGATATATTATTAGGAGGGGATGGCGATGACCCAAGTGTTGTGGTTCATGTTGGGACCAATGACAGATAACACGGTAGGTGGAGGATCCTAAAAAATAATTTTAAAGAACTAGGCTCCAAGCTGAAGGGAAGGACATCCAAGGCAGTATTCTGGAGAATACAGCCTTATACAGGAAAGACAGTGGGAGCTCAGGAAGTTAAATGCATGGCTGAAGTCTTGGTGTAGGACAGAAGGGTTTGGGTTCTTAGAGCACTGGGCTAATTTTTCATTGTAGTACTATCTGTTTTCTACAAATAAATTGCACCTGAATGGAAGGGGGACAGCTGTGCTGGAGGAGATAATTGTAGAAGGGGTGCAGGAATATTTAAACTAGGTATAAGAAGGGAGGACCATTTAGAGACTTCAGGCGTAGATAGGTTAGACAGGGGGCAGACTGTATCTCAGGGTGGAGAATTGGACTGTGGGGGGTGTACTAGACCAGTGAATAAGGAGATCCATGTGTTGCAAATCAGCATTGAAGATATAGATGCCCACAATATCCCAAGTTTTCTCATGTCATCTTCTGAATGTGTAATATATAATCTCATGTCGTCTACTAAAGGTGTAATGTATAATCCCATGCCATCTACTGAAGGAGTGATGTATAATCCTATGACGTCATCTGAAAGAGTAATGTTTAATCCCATGCTGTTTACTGAATGGGTAATATATGATCCCATGCTGGCTAATGAACGTGTTATATATAATCCCAGACCATTGACGGAAAGAGTAAAACTGGAAGGGAATTTAAAATGTCTATTCACAAAAGAGAAGTCTATCAAGCAAAATGGGGGAGTTTAAGGTGCTAGTTCTAGAGGAGCAGATTGATGTGGTTGGTGTTGCTGAAACATGGCTGCACTCCTCACATGAACTGTGAACCTTCAAGGTTTTAATCTATTTTGGAAGGACAGATCAAACAGGAAAGGAGGAGGAGTGTGTCTGTATGTAAGAAGGGATATGAAGGCAAATGCGAACGAGGCAATAGAAGGTGAATATGTGGAAACCTTGTGGGTGGAAACATAAGGGGGGGTTAACACAAAAAAATATTTTTGCCGTAATCTATAGACCCCAGAACATCACTGAGGAGATAGAAGAAAAGGTGCATTAAACAAATGGAGTGAGTAGCACAGGCGGGTACAGTGGTAATAATTACCCCGATATTGATTGGGTTCACAGTTCTGCTTCAACTGCAAAGGAGAGGAAATTCCTCAACCTGTTACACAATAATTTTATGGGGCAGTTTGTGAAAAATCCCACTAGAAGTGATGCTCTGTTTCTATCTAATAATTTCTAAAAAAGCAGAATTTGTTGGAGTGGTCACTATTTCTGAATATCTTGGTAACAGGGACCACAATATACCGTATATACTCGAGTATAAACCGAGTTTTTCAGCACAAAAAATGTGCTGAAAAATCTCCCCTCGGTTTATACTCGAGTCACTGTCTGCGCTCGGGCGCTGCGATGGCCCGTGCGCCGACAGGGACGCTTCAGCTATATGCGGTTCCTCAGGGAGCACATATAACTGAAGGCCGAGTCAGCGCATAGTGTCCGGGCGCTGCGCTGGCCCGGGCACTGTCCGCGATCCCTTCACCTATATGCGACTCCTCCGGAGCGCATATAAGTGAAGGGATACCACTGCGGAGCACAGAGCGAACGCTCCGTGCTCCGCAGTGGCCTCCGGGCGGCCGCAGACAGCTCCCGGCACAGGCAGCGTGCATGTCATCACGCTGCGTGCGCGGCCTGATGACGTCACCCGCCTGTGCCGGGAAGACCCGAGGAGCGCGCGGGAGTCCCGAGCAGCGGGGATCCAGGTAAGTGATTGTTTTTTTATTTTTTTAAACTGCCTATACCTGCCTACAGCTGCCTATACCTGCCTACAGCCGGCCCTATACCTGCCTACAGCTGCCTATACCTGCCCTATACCTGCCTACAGCCGGCCATATACCTGCCTACACCTGCCTATACCTGCCTACAGCTGCCTATACCTGCCCTATACCTGCCTACAGCTGCCTATACCTGCCCTATACCTGCCTACCGCTGCCTATACCTGCCTACAGCTGCTTATACCTGCCTACAGCCGGCCCTATAGCTGCCTACAGCTGCATATACCTGCCCTATACCTGCCTACAGCCTGCCCTATACCTGCCTATACCTGCCCTATACCTGCCTACAGTGGCCAAACCTGCCCTATACCTGCCTACAGCTGCCTATACCTGCCCTATACCTGCCTACAGCCGGCCCTATACCTGCCCTATACCTGCCTATTACCTGCGTATGGGGCCATATACCTGCCTATAATCTGCTTATGGGGGACATATAACTGCCTATTACATGCCTATGGGGCCATATATACGTGCCTTTTGGGAAATATACCTGCCTATACCTGCCTATAGGGCCATATATCTGCCTATAATTGCCTATGGGGGACATTAAATTGCCTATGTAATTTTATTGGTATCCATTTTTATTTTTAAAATTTACCAGTAGCCGCTGAATTTTTTACCCTAGGCTTATACTCGAGTCAATAAGTTTTCCCGTTTTTTGGGGCAAAAGTAGGTGCCTCGGCTTATACTCAAGTATATACGGTAATTCATTTTAGTCTAAACTGGGAAAAACAAACACAGAGCGGGAGGGCAAAAACATTTAATTTTAAAAAGGCCAGTTTCCCTTTATTGAGGGTCGCACTACAGGACATAGACTGGGAACAGCTATTATCAAATAGTGATGGAGAAGCCAAATGGGAGAGCTTTAAATATACTCTGTGGAAATTTATAGCAAAATGTATTACTATAGGTAACAAGTATAGGCAATTGAAATTAATTTCAACAAGGCTTCTACCCTCTGCTAAAAGGAAAATAAATAATGAATAGGGCATTTAAAAATATGTTAGAAGGGCCAGCAATAGCCTTTTTTGTAAAAAAAAGTGATCAAATCAGCTAAAATACGAAATGAAAGGCAGAGGGCCAAAGACAGCAAGAAGAACCCCAAGACATTATTTAAACATATAAATGCCAAAAAGCCAAAGTCAGAGCATGTAAGACCCATAAATAACAGTAATGGGTAGCTGGTCACTGGAGATCAGAAGAAGCAGAGCTACTAAATTGGTTCTTTAGCTCTGTATATATAAGCAAGGAGAAAGTAGCTGATGTGGGCAGGCCCACTGCAGATGTAGGTGATGCCAGTACTAATAGGTGCAGTGCTAGAGCTGATGGGGGCAGGGCGAGTGTGGAGATAGGTGGTGCCCAGACTGTTAATCACCAACTAATATAATAAATTGTAGAGTGTAGAAATGATCCAAGCCAAGTTAAATAAACTGAATGTGAACGAGGCTCCAGGCCCCGATGGCTTACACTCAAGAGTTCTTAAAGAGCTCAGCTCGGTTATCGGTGTGCACCTGTACATGATATCTAGAGATTCTTTGGTGACTGGTATAGTGCCAGGAGACTGGTGCAAGGCAAATGTGGTTCCCATTTTCAAAAAAGGTTCCAAGTCTTGCCCAGGTAATTATAGGCCAGTAAGTTTAACATCTGCTTTGGGAAAAATATTGGAGCGGCTCATAAGAGACTATATTCAGGAATATGTGGCTGAGTACAATATTATAAGTGATTGCCAGCATGGTTTTACTAAGGACAGAAGTTGTCAGACCAACCTGATATCTTTTTGTGAAGAGGTGAGTAGAAACCTGGATAGTGGGGCAGCTGTGTATATAATGTTTTTAGACTTTGCAAAGACGTTTGACACTGTCCCTCATAAGTGTTTACTGGGTAAATTAAAATGTATTGGTTTAGAAATAATAGTGTGTAATTAGATTAAAAACTGGCTATCGGATCGTACACAGAGAGTGGTGGTAAATGACTACTACACTGAATGGTTCTCAGTTGTAATTGGTGTGCCCCAAGGTTCAGTATTGGGTCCTCTTTTATTCAATGTATTTATTAATTATATAGTATAGAGGATTAGTAGCACTATTTTTGCAGATGACACCAAGCTATGTAGTGTAGTGCAATCTATGGAAGATGTTCATAAAGTGCAAACAGACCTGGACACACTGAGTGTTTGGGCATCCACTTGGTAAATGAGGTTTAATGTGGATAAAACTTCTGCATCTTGGTACTAATAACCTGCAGGCATCATATGTCCTAGGGGGAAAAAAAACTGAGAGAATCGTTTGTTGAGAAAGATCTGGGCGTTCTTGTAGGTCATAGACTACAGAACAGCATGCAGTGTCAATCAGCTGCCTCCAAGGCAAGCAAGATATTGGCGTGTATTAAAAGAGGAATGGAATATGCTGTTCAGTTCTGGGCTCCAGTTTATAGAAAGGATGTAATGGAGCTAGAGAGAGTGCAAAGACGAGCAACCAAACTTATAAGGGAATGGAGCATCTGTGTTACGAGAAAAGGTTAAAAGAATTGAACTTATTTAGTCTTGAGAAAAGACGGCTCCAGAGAGACATGATTAATTTATATAAGTATATAAATGGTCCCTACAAAAAGTATGGTGAAAAGTTATTTCATGTAAAGCCCCCTCAAAAGACAAGAGGACATTCAGTTTGGCTGTAGAAAAAAGGATTAAATCTCCAGAGGAAAAAAAGTGTTCTTCACTATGAGAACTGTAAATATGTGGAATAGCCGCCTGAGGACCTGACCACAGCAGGAACAGTTGTGAGTTTCAAAAAAGACTAAGATATCTGCCTGAAACTAAAGAAATATTATAACATATGTTATAAAGTCATATAAAGTTCTAGATTCAGTCTGATGGCAACGCTGGGATCAGAAATGAAATCTTCCTTAGAGCAGATGGGTTTCAAAGCATCCATTAGTAGGGAAAGCTAGGCTTAAAAAATTCCTTATATTCTTCCCTTTACCCATATTTTCCCCACCTTTGGTTTAACTTAATGAACATATGTCTTTTTTTTAACCATACTAACCATGTAACTACGGCTCTCAGAATGCAGGTTTGGTGCAGTTTATATATAAGACTTTTTGTTATACCAATTTTTAATTAACAATCCACTCTTTGTTATGAAAGAGAAAATTGAAAATGTGTAACAGATGATCGTCGGGGATTAGAGGAGCCAGATCTACCTTGACCAGATCTTTGGTGGGCCAACATATATAATATATATATAATCCCATATGCATTATGACTGGTAGTACCGCTACTCACGTTTGCAGTAGCAAATTGCCTGTCCATAGAACCCTTTAGTCACATGCTTGAAAATGGTCTAGGTTTAAGGCTTTCTTTGTTGCCCATAGCTACCAATTAGAGATATAGTGCTCTGAACAAATAAAAGTGGAGTTCTGTGGGCAATAAAGAAAGACTTACACCAAGACAGTTTTCATATATGTCCTTCTATATGCACAATTATTAGGCCAGTTGTATTTTTGCGGATTCATTTTATTAGCTAACAACTACAGTGCTGTCAGTCAATAAATATTTAAGAAAGTAAAAGTGAGCTTTGACCTTCTCAGGAGAATATCTATGTGTGCATGCTTATTGGGCAACTATTAGTGCACAGAATAATATTTCAAATAAAAACTCAACAGATTCTTCACAGTTGCATGTGAATTGAGGATAACTACATCAAGTGGATGGCACTGTAGAGCTCGTCAGCTCTTGCCCATAAGCCTTTACTAAAAAAAGTCACTGAGGTGTGAAAGGTGAAAAAAAGCCTCACACCAACCAAATTTTTGGGGGCTCTCCCAAAGGAGAGATATTCCCTCTTCTAATTCACAACTCACCTCTCAACCAGCCAGCCAGTAAGTTCTACTCTGCACTGAAGAGGAGCAAATACCCCCTAACAGCTTCTGTAGATCAACTTAACTGGTTTAGCTTAAGTCCTTTTCAAATTGCAAGACTTTTCTGAGTTACATGTGAATTGATGATAACTACATCCAATAGATGGTGCTGTGGAGCTCTTCAGCTCTTTCCAAAGCATTTACTTTGTAATTCACAATGACGGCTATTTCATAAAAATTTGATTTGTAATGCTTAGTTTGCGATTCTTGTCATGAAACTGCATTTTTTATTTTTTTACCCCTTGTGGGGGAAACAATCTTTTTCTTTTTGTATACTACAAATTGCACCTTTTAAATTTCCCCTAATAGCTCAGGGTGTTATTTGGTTGATTCCCAAAAGAAGGTACGTTCAAATCAAGGAGACCCATAAAGAGTTTTCCCCAAAAAAAAGAGAAACCCCCTCTTAGGTTCATCGATGAAATCTTTTCGCCAAGAAATTACAAAACTGCTCATGTGAGGCCTGAAAATTTGGAAAAAATTTAAAAATACATCCACCCATTAAATCCAAAGCAAGAGGTGGACTTCAGGCAAATTCGGAGTAAAACAAGTGGGTCTCACAAGGTCATCACTTCAGGTGCGAAAAACACAGCGTGGGGTGATGTAGTTTTGTATAGGGGTTTCTTAGACGCCCATGAAAGCCTAGTGACACAATTACATAGCTGGAATGGGGGCCGAGAAAAATTTAAAAGAAACTGACTTCAATATCATCATAGAAGGTTGGCCAATTTACAAAAAAGAAAGGAAATTTTGAAGCAGTAAAAAACCCCCCAAAATTAGACTGGGTTTGATGAGTAAAAGGGAAAAAGGGAACAAAGGATGGAAAATTAAAGGAATTAGGGAAGCCTGATGAATGAGATGTTTCCAAGCCAAAGGGTTTTGGGTTTGGGGAAGGGGGACGAGGGGTTTTCAATGTGAGCTATATGTGAATATCCTCAGATGGTTATTAGTACCCAAGTTTATGGATTAAAGGACGAATAGTGTTCCGGGAAAACCCACCCGAAGCATATGTCAAGATTAGTTCAATGAAAATGAAGTAGAGTTGCTGGTTTGCCCCCACAGTTCCCAAAAATTAACCAATTTTGAAAAGTGGGGTTTGAGTTGAAAAAAAAGTTTTTATGCAAGTAAGTAACCAGTTACTCCAACTTTGGAACATGTAAAAGTGCCCTGGGATCGCTTTTGGGTTTGGGAGAAATGCTTGTTTGATGAAAGCCAGAAGGATTCGGGATGTTAAATATAAAAGGGGATTTACAAATATAATAAAATAATAAAACTTGAACTTTAGATTTTTGGAAAAAAACAGTAAAATGCAATTAGTGACAAAATTGCATACCTAAGCTATGCTAAATTTTGCAAGACAAATTATTGTTGGTTTGCCGATGATTTTTCCCCCAAGATGATGGTAGCCCACCAAAGCTTTGTGGATGGGCAAATTTTAGCCCCAAACATCAAAAATTTAAAATTGTTACCCTTTTGCTTGGCACTGTATAACATAGACATCCTTCCTTTTAACAAACATGAGTCTTCATTCCATGGAGCCTGTCAGTTTCTTAATCTGATGATAATCAACTTTTTATGCAGCAGCACATGAGGAAGGGGGCCATGTCATTGTTCGTTTTTTTTCTTTCAGGCTTTTACTGACTAGCCACACAGTATGAGTTTGTCCTTATATACGATGGTGCATTGTCCTGCATGAAAAAGACAGAATTCAGTAAAACATAACACTTTTTGTTACTACAAATAGCAAGTAGTGTTGATTGAACCGTTTGAGAAAAGTTAAGTTCGAGTCGAACTTCACAATTTTTTTAGAATTTGAGCTGAACCAAACATTTTACTGTTAATTCGGGTAAATGTTTGCTTTCTACATCGCGTTCGACATGCTATTTTAATAGTTTTTAGTTGCACTAATTCAGTGTAAAGTCCACCTGAAAGTACGATACTCTCAAAAATCTGGCGTCAGGTATACCTTGCATAGTAAACATAATGCGCTTAAAAGGCGCATTGTGCCTTTTTTAGGCGCATTGTGCAAATCACGGCACATAGATATCCTTAGTAGGGTATATAATGTGCCTACCGAGGGGAATTGTGCACGGAGACGCATAACATATCATTACTAGTTTATGTAATGCGCCTATCGCCTATAAACTAGTAAATGATTTTTATGCGCCTCGTGCGAAATTTGCCCTCGTTTAGGAAACGTTACATACACTACCAATGATATGCTTTTTGTTATTGAGGTGCCGCGTATCATTTTTAGGTGCTTAAAATTTGTGTCGTGCCCGACGTATAATGTGCCTTGTGTTGGTGTACTGTTATGGATGGTAATTACAGATTCTCCTCACCTGTATAGGTATAAAAATTAACCAGAACATCTTCTCCCATTGACTTTAATAAGATTCAAAGTTCGAATTTTGAGAGTGGCTTTGCAGAGCATGCTTAACACTTTTTTTTTTTTTCAAAGTTTTAGCCTAACCTTTTCAGCCAGGATGGGTTCTTTGTTACACAATGCAGTTTTGTCTAGAGCTATCCCCTTTCAGCAATTATGGTACATCTCCATGTGTTTGTGCTGTTGTGTAGAACATAAATGAATGTCTAAATTTAATATGAAATTCTGCTTTACCTGTATCAGGAGGAAAAATTCTGATATGTCTGAGCTGCAGAAAAAAGAATTGCATCATAAATTCAGACCATAAAGGTGAATGCACATACAGCAGATTTGTTGCAGATATTTTCCCATTCATTTGAATGAGGCTTACAGAAATCCATTTATGATATTATTAACTACTCACATATTTGGTATCCACAAATGCGTAAAAACCTCTGCAGAAAAGTTATCATACCATTAATGTTAATTGGTAAACAGTTTTAAAAGTATTTAAACACATTAAAATATCATAGAACTATGTAGAATATACTATTATTGAAGAATATGTTGCGAAAGGCGCCGCAGTCCGCAACTCGGGCTGCGGGCGCCGTCGCAGCTCTGTCAGTGCCTTCACTACGGGGGCGAGTGCCGCCGCTGCCCGGGCGACGGGCGACGGGCGCACTCGTCCCTCTGCGCGCCGGTACTCACCCGGCTGCGCTCCAGTCTCTCAGCAGTCTCCTGCTGCTCGGCGCCCGCATCCCCGCGCCCTAGAGCGCGCGCTCACCGGCTCTGTGAAATTTAAAGGGCCAGCGCACCGGTAATTGGTCAATTACCGGGCACTGCCTCTATATTACCTGGGCGCTTCCGCCCACTCCCTGCCGGATCTTTAGCGCCTTTGCCTATAGAGAAAGCATTTTCCTGAAGCCTTGTTCTGACCTTCCGTGTACCGTACCGTTTGCCTCCGTCTCCTGACCATGAACCTCTGCCGCCTGCCCTGACCTTCCTGCCCGTCCTTGACCACAAACCTCTGCCACCTGTCCTGACCTTCTGCCTGTCCCCAACTACGAGCCTGCCTTACGATTCTGTACCATGCTATACCTTGGCCGCCACCGCAAACAAGTCGTGTCAGGGGTAGCGACCTGGTAGACTTCCGCTGCAGCAAGTCCATCCCACTTTGCGGAGGGCTCTGGTGAAAACCGGGAACTACTTAGATTCCACTCCCTGGCGTGGCTTACACCATCGCTTGTGGTGGTCCAGTGAATCCACTTCTACGACCGGGACCATTACAGAATATTGTGGAGGTTTTTTTTTGTTTTTTTTTTTTCTTTAAAAAGGGAAATTTTCCATTATATTGACTATATTACTTCAATCCTTTTT
>JAODAL010046942.1:0-30417 GCA_025379985.1 Phyllomedusa bahiana | reverse complement strand
TACTCCAGCTCCCGGGCGCTAGAGCCAGATTGTTTTCCCCCGATTCCCAAAACTACTATGGGACAATTTATTCCGCCTGATTGGCTGGGTTACCCAAAAGCCCCCCTATTTTCACCAAAACACTCTTTTCTGATTTTACTGTTTTTTTAAACTGTCCCCCCCTTTTGATTTTGATTGGTCAATACTTCTCCATGGGTTAAGGGGGGGGCCCACGGCTCTTTTTTCTGATTGGTGGTTTCGCCGACCAATAGAAGACTTAAACAATTTGAATTCTGTATTTCCCGGGCAATTCTCTATACCCCAAATTTCCCCGATTTAGGGGGCTCGACACAAATGCTTTTTCGGTTTTTAATTTGATTTTGTTTATAGAAGGTTTCAGCTCTTTTTCAAAAAAATTTACACTTAATAAAAAATTTTTTTTTACTCACACTCCATGCCGCACCGCTGAGCGGCGAGAATTCTTTGCCCCGATCTGTGCAAGATATAATGGGACAAGTAGCTCGCGCTCGTTTGGGTCGGGAAGCCAATCCTTTGCTAGCTAAACCAATCAGCTTTTTCTGTTTTTTTTACTGTTTTTAAAATTGCCCGCCTTTGAAATGATTGGCAATTTTTTCCCATGGGTTTATAATGGGTCCCTGTCGCTCCTATTCTGATTGGTCAAACTCCCCATAGGTTAAAGGGGCACTGTCGCCCTATTCTGTTTGGCGGTTTATCCCGACCAATAGAAGGCTTAAGAATTAAATTACTGTTTTTCCCCGGGGCAATTCTTATATCCTAATTCCTTATGTATTGCCGGTCTCGGCAAACAAACGCGTTGTTAGGTATTTAATTAAATTTATTTTTAAAAAATTTTTCAGCTCTTTTACAAAAAAATATTTTACACTTAATAAAAATTTTTTTTTTTATTCAACCCATGCCGCAGGGCGTGAGAGCCAATTGCATTGCGTCGATTTCCCATAGACAAATGGGAAAAGTAGTCGAGCACTGTTGGCTGGATAGCCAACCCCCTCAGCTAAAAACCAACACTCTTTTTTCTGCATTTTTACTGTTTTTAAACTCCCCCGCCTTTGTTTTGTTTGGTCAAAACTTTTCAAATTTTTAAAAAGGGGTCCCTTCGCTCCATTCTGAGGGGCCCGTGATAGCCAAGCCCCCGTAGTTAACAAATCAGTTTTTTAAAACTTTTTTTCGTTTTTTTTGAACTGTCCCCCCTTTTTGAATTTTGATTGGTCTATATTTCTCCATGGGTTTTAATGGTTCACTGTCGCTCCAAAATTTTTTTGGCCTTTTATCCCGGTCGGGGGTGTTTACCGGGTCGGGTGGCGCTGCGGGCCGGGGACGTGCGGGGGGGTCCGCAGCACTCGAGAATCCCCTTTAAACCCCGTTCCTGTCCCACCCGCCCCCTCACCCGCCAGGCGCGTGTCCGTTTTCCTAAGGCGCGCCGCCTCTTTTCTGGAAAATTTAAAGGGCCAAACCCCCCCCCGTAATTGGCTAATTGCCGGGGTTTCCCTATTTAAGGCTACGCCCACAATCACCCTTGCTGGTCTATGTTTCCTGGGCCCTTAGTAAAAGTTTTCCTAAGTGTTTCTCGCCTTACCGTGTCCCAGACCTGTCAAACTTTCTCGACCCCCGAACCTCTGCCGCCTCTTTAACAGCTCCCCACGACTCGATTTTTGGGACTACGACTCTGTACCACCTGCCCCCGGGCGCCATCGAAAGCAAGTCACGTCAGGGGTGGTACCTGGTACCCCCGCCCACGATCCATCCCGTTTTTGCGGCGGGCTCTGGTGAATCCCGGAGTACTAGACTCCGCTCCCCTGGGGTTAGCTACATCGCTTGCGGTGGTTCAGAGGTCCGTACCCACGTTACGTTAATCCACCTGTTTCCGCCAAGGTCCCTTTGCCAAGTCTAGGGGGACCACGAACATTGTCCCCCAAACAGTCGAGCAGATCGCGCAACAACGCGAAAAAAAAAATTGGGTCATGCCCGCCATGTGCCCCAATTCCGGGCCTCCCACACAGAACCTCCCTTTTCCCGCCGGTGGTTATCCCCCCTTTTCCCCCCCCGCGGGCAACCGGGGATCCGAAGCTTGCCTTCCTCTACCTTCCAAGTTCCGATGGGGATCGAAGCTTGCAGGGGCTTTATTACGCAGGCTCAGCACGTGGAGCTAGGGCCCGGGCCTTTTCCCACAAAAAGGGGGAAAGGGTGGCGTTCGTGGTGACCTGCTATCCGAAAAGGCCCTGGCCCTGGGCGCACCCCTTTGGGGACCGAATGACCCTGTGACCGCAGACCTACGGGCCTTTCCCTCTCTAAATTTCCCGCGCGTTTTCGAGGAGCCGGGGGGGAGCACTTCTGCGGAGGCGCGCTATTGAAACCTATCCAAAGGGACTCCCTCCGTGGGAGACTATGCGGTCCAGTTCCAACCCAAACCTCCCCGAGCTGTGTGGAATGACCCCGGGCTTTTGGCCAAAATTAAAAAAGGGCCTGTCGAGCAATAAAAAGCCCTTTACAAGAATTTTCAATCTTTTTTTGTGCGAACGTTCCTTTGGGGCCACGCGCTAGACAGCGTTTATGGGAGACGCAGGTCCCGCCAGGAGGTGACTGGGCAAATCCGCCTCTACCTCGGGGGCCCCCCAGTTCAAAGGACTCCGCTGCCTCCCCCGCAGTTTTCCCCCGAGGAAAACCCATGCAGGTGGACGGCCCACTTGTCGGGGGAAAGCGGGCCCCGCCCCGGGGTGGAGAACTTTCCCCCTTACTGCGCCAGTGGGACCATTTCCGTAGGAGCTGTCCGCGCGTCCTCAGGGGGTTCGGGAAACGTTTGCACCTAGGTGCCTAGGAGGCTCCCTAGGTGTTTAGTCTTCTCTCCCCCCGAGTTTTAAATTGGAGAAAATTTCGGATGCTGGCCTTCCTTGGGGTTCCCTGCCTCCGGGACTCTGGCTCCCCCGGGGAACTTATTAAGCCTCCCGGGTGTCACGCTATCGCTTGCCGTAATCCCCCTGGAAAAACTTGCTTTTTTTCATCCGTCAAGAACTTCTCCGACCCCATTCAGTTCACACCCCCCCTCTGACCCCCGTGTGGGGGGCCTACACACTGAGAAATTTTCCTTTTCTTCCTGCCTCGGCTTCTTGGGCGACCCTGGGGGGCTGCCCTGGCGGGAACGTCATGCCCCTACGTTTTTTGGGGAAGACAGGAGGGGGCCGGGCTTTGGGGTGGGATGCCAGGATCTCTGCTTGGGGCACCAAGCCCCGGTCCTTTCCCCTTCCTCCCCATTCGTCCATCAATCTTTTCAAGGTCCCCAGTGGAGTCCAGGATTTGGAGATGTATTCTCGGAGAAATGGGCTGAAAATTTTACTGCCCATGGGCCTATGACTGCCCTATCGACCCCCTTCCCCGGGGAACCATCCCCCAGGGGTAGGTCTACCCTCGTCGGTGTCCGAGACCCAGGCCATGTGGCCCTATTTTTCGGGGAAAATTTATGGGGGTTTTATACGCAACCCTCCCGCCCCCCCGGGGCTGGCTTCTTCTTCGTTCAGAAAAAGCGGTTCATTCGTCCGGTATTGACTACAGAGGGAAAAAACAAGATCAGGTGAAGAAGGGGCTACCCCTTCCCCCCGATCTCTGAGCTTTTTGATGGCCTCCCGGGAGAAAAGGGTCTTTACCCAAATTAACCTACGAGGAGCCTAAACCCCATTAGAATTCGAGAAGGGGACGAGTGGAAAACGGCTTTCAACACACGGGGTGGGCATTTTGAAAAACTTGTGATGCCCTTTGGGGAATGCAACGCCCCACCATTTCAGAGTTTGCAAAGACATGTTTCGGGGCTTTCTTACCCCTGCGCATTTATACTTGGACGATATCCTGATTTTTTTTCCCCCCGACATCCAACCCCTCGGTACAAGTACCCAGGGCCCGATGCCCGCGGGGCAATCGACGTAGCCAAGCGGGGAAGTGTTGGTTCCCCCAGCCACCTTCCTTTCCTTGGATACATAGTTTTGATCGAGGGTTTCAGATGGGCCCCGTAAACTCTCGCGATCCAGCAGTGGGCCCCACCTGTCGGTTCCGGGCGATTCAACGCTTCCAGGATTCGCCAATTATACCCCCATTTTATCCCCCCTTCTCTACACTGGTGGCTCCCCTGGGCTCTCACCCGAAAGAAGCTAACCAGATGTTGGCCCCTCCGTCTGCCAAGGAAGCATTCCCCACTGAAACAGGTTCTCCCAACCTATTTTGGGCCGCCCGATCCCCAAAAACGCTTCTCTAGAGGGGGAGCCTCTTCCCTGGGACAGGGGGATCTTGACCCAGAAGGGTCCTAAAGGCAAGACCCTCACATGCGGGTTTTTTTCGAAGACCTTCTCCTCGGCGAACGTAATTATGCCATTGGAGATCGGAAACTTTGGCCCTAAAATGGCCCTGGGAAAAATGGCGATTCGTTGGGGGGAGCCCGGCACCCCTTTGACGTCTTCACAGACCCTAAGAATCCCAAAAACCTCCCGACAGCTCAGGGGTTTTAAAACCCTTGCTGGCCCGGTGGTCTCGTTTTTTTCAGCTTTGATTTCAAGTCCCCTTTTACTGGCCGAGAAAAAAGTCAAGGTGATGCCCTCCCCCGTGCTTCTGACATTAAAGGGGAAAGGAAAACCCCGTGTCTCAGCACATCATAGGTCCGAAGGGTTATACGGCCTGTGGGTCTCCGTTTAAAGTTCCTCCGGGCAAACCACGTGCGTCCCGCAAATCAGGGGAAATTTGGGTTTGGGGGGATAGTTCTCTTCTGGCCCCGGCCAAACCCCGGGGGTACGGAAATCCTCGTCCTATTCACGACACTACTGGGGGCCAACCTGCCTTTCCAAATGTCAAGGACTTTTTGTTCTCTCCCCGCACCACGGTGCCCCAAAACAAGGTTCCCGCCCCAGGCCCCCAGTCCCCTTAGTCCCCTGCCTGTCCGGGGTTCCCTGGACCACTAGGCATGGACTTTTCGGACCCTTTCCTCCTTCCTGGGAAACTCGGTCTCTGGGGGGTCACTGACCGATTTTCAAAGATTCCACTTTGTGCCCTTTTGGTCTCCCTCTGCCCCCAATTGGCGGGGCCACTTTTTCCATCACATTTTTCACCTGCAGGTTTTCCATCCCCCTGTTCTGATCGAGGGGGCCAATTGCTCTAAAATTTTGGCGTGCCCTATGTTCCCGCTTGCAAAACAAGCTAGATTTCTCTTCCCCATATCATCCCCAAAAATGGGCGGTGGGGAGGGTAAACCGATCTTGGGGAGATCTAGGCCTTTGTGTCCGGACGCCAAAACAATTTGGTCCCCAACTGCTTCCATGGGCCCATTCTATATAACCATCGGGACTCCCACTCGAGGGCCTTCCCATTCCTTGTGGTCTATGGTCGCCACCCCAGGCCCCCCCCCCCCCCCCTTTGGGTTCTGCCTCCAAGGGTTTTCCCCCCGGGAAAACCCCGGTTCAGGAATCGGGGTCATTTGGCGAGAGACCCACAAGCCCTTTCCCAGTTCAGCCCCATGAAGACCCAAGCGACAAAGGAGAGGACCCTTCCCCCCAAAGTTCCTCCCAGGGGTAAAGGTGGTCTCTTCCAAATACTAGCCCCAAGATCCCCCCAGCTTAAATTGGGCCGCGGTTTTTTTGGGGCCTTTCAAAGACTTCGGAACAATCCGGTGTCCTACAAGCTCTGCCTACCTCCATTCTCCGGATTCCTAAGCCTTTCAGCTCCCCCTAAAACCCGGGGCCTGAACGGTTTCCCGAGGAGCGCTGTTCCTCTCCCTGTGGTCCCCGATCTTTTTTAAGTGAAGGCATCTTGACATGAAGACCATCATGGTAAGCATCTTTCTTGTAGATTGGAGGGGCTTCGGCCCGAAAAGAGGTCCTGGGGGAAACCGGAGTCCAATGTCCTGAACCGAATCTGATCCGTAAGTTCCTTTAGCCCAAAAAGAGGGGGGGACCTAAGGGGGGACTTTGCGGGTGGTCCCTAAGTGTATTTCACCTACGTGTACCGACCTCTTTCTACGTTTTCCATTTCCCAACCTCTGCCGCCTGCCCTGACCTTCCTCCTTCCCCCGACCCCGAAACCCTTCCCCCCCCGCTCTGACCCTTTCAGCCGCCCCCGACTACAATTTTTGGGCACACTCTGTCCCGCTACCCCGGGCCATCGCAAGCAAGTCACGTCAGGGGTAGCCTGGGGCCTCACCCGCAGCAATCCTCCCGCTTTGCGGCGGGCTCTGGTGAAACCGGGGGCTACTTAGCTCCCTCCCTGGTGGCTTTGCTATCACGCTTGTGGGGGCCAGAGGGCCACTCCCAACGTTACTCCGACCAAAGAAAGCCTTTCAGAATTTAAATTTCTGTGTTTTTCCCGGCAATTTCCAAATCCTAATTTTTAGTTGCGCCGGTCAATTTTTGGAAAGTGATTTAAATTTTTGCTTTTTTATTTTTAAGGTTTTAGCTCTTTTCGACAATGTTTTACGCCTTTTAAAGATATTTTTTTTTGGGTTCAAACTCTATGCCCACGGAGCTGACCCGAATTTCTTTTGCGATCTTCTTTTTTTCCTTCATGTTCCGTTTTGCTTCACTTCGCCTCCGCCAGCTCATTTAGACCAGAATCAACCAGGTCTGCCTGTCGGAGCTGCCAAGCGTTGCAATGCGCCGCACTTTGCCAACTTGCGATCGTACATGCTTCGGAGTTTTCGAGCACGCCGCGTCCCGCCCCGGAACGCCCTGACCGAAACCACACCGCGCCCATTGCCCACCTCTTCATGCGGGGCGCAGCTGAAAGTGGCGAACGCTGCACCTAACACTACATCCCTGCATCCGACAAGGGATTCGGGCTGGTAAGGTGCAGGTTACCCCAAAAAACAGGCGAAAGCCCGTTCATACATGTCGCCCTAAGAGTCACAGAAAAAAATTCACAGGCTAAAATAATTCATTCCTTTCAATGGCTAACTGAAAAGATGAGGACAGCATAGCTATATGAGGTGCAGTGGTAGCAGCTGCTACGGGGCCCCCTTTGACGCATAAGAAGACATCGGTATTAGAAATTGCACATGGTAACTGGCAGGAGCCCCCTATCACTTTTTTCACCAGGGCCCAAGAACATGTCATATATTTGGTGGCAGCAAGAACATGGAGGTTCAGCTGGCAGGGCCATAGTTATAGGGGGTGCAGTGTTAGTCAGGGCTGCCGTCTGTCATCTATTAACTGTTTCAGGACCCCATGCAGCTAAAACAAAAGGGGCCCCCACCCATTGCTAGTTCCTATATTTAACATATCACTGGGCCATTTATGATTAGGGCCACTGACAGGAGTACTGCTCTATTGGCACCCCTGGCACCCTTTTTACAGTAGCCTGATCCCAAAACCAGCAAAAATGACCATTTAGACACTCAGAATATAATTTGTAAGAAGAATTGAGTATTTGAAATATGGTTTTTTCAATAGAACATTTACTAATGTTTTTTTTTTACAGAGTCCTGACCCCAAAACCAGCAAAAATGACCTTGTGGACACTCAGAATAAAATTAACACGAAGAAATGAGTATTTGAAATAAGATTTTTTTCAGTAGGAACTTTACTATCGCTGTCTTTTACAGTAGCATAGCCCCAAAACCAGCAAAAATGGCCTTTTGGACACTTAGAATAAAATTAGCAAGATGAAATGAGTATTTGGAATAAGATTTTTTCAATAAGACCTTTACTATGTCACGGTCCCGGTCGCAGAAGTGGGTCCACTGGACCACCGCAAGCGATGGTGTAAGCCATGGCAGGGAACGGAGTCTAAGTGGGTCCCGGTATTCACCAGAGCCCTCCACAAAGCGGGATGGACTTGCTGTGGCGGGAGTCTACCAGGACGCTACCCCTGACGTGATCTGCATGCGGTGGCAGCCAAGGTATAGTGTGGTACAGAATCGTAAGGCAGGCTCGTAGTCGGGGACTGGCTGTAGGATCAGGACAGACGGCAAGGTTTGTGGTCGAGGACAGGCAGAAAGGTCAGGGCAGGCGGGAAAGGTTCGTGGTCAGGAGACGGAGGCAAACGGTACGGTACACGGAAGATCAGGACAAGACTTCAGGGAATGCTTTCTCTATAGGCAAAGGCACTAAAGATCCAGCGGGGAGTGGGCGGAGGTGTCCACACAATATAGAGGCAGCACCCGGCAATTAGCCAATTACCGGCACGCTGGCCCTTTAAATTTCACAGAGCCGGCGCGTGCGCGCCTTAAAGCATGGGGACGCACGCGCCAGGCAGCAGGAGGCTGCTGACAGACTGGAGTGCGGCCGGGTGAGTACCGACGCGCAGGGGAGCGAGTGCGCCCGTCGGCGACACTCGCCCCAGTAGCGGGGGCACAAACAGAGCTGCGACGGTGCCCGCAGCCTGAGTTGCATGAAGAAATGAGTATTTGAAATAAGAGTTTTTTCAATAATACCATTGATTTGTTTCAATGTCTAATGTGTATTTCACATTGTAAAGAAGACGTGCTATAGTTTACTTGTTGGTGACACCAGCAACCGGGGCAACAAAATCGTCAGAGATCCACGCTTGATTCATTTTTATAAATGTCAAACTATCTACATTCTCAGGGGAAAGATGGATACATTTGTCAGTTATCACCCCGTCAGCTGTGCTGAATGTGCGTTCAGAGATAAGGCTGGCTGCTGGGCAGGATAAAACTTCTATGGTATGTCAAGCAAGCTCAGGCCATTCATCCAGTTTAGACACCCAGAAGTTGATTGGGTCTGGACCAAGTCCAAAAACATCAGGGTTGAGCAGCAGGTAGTCAAGGACCATGGTCTTAAGGCGGTCTCTTTGTGTCTGAATGCTGCCCTGCCTTGCAGGCATTGGTGAGGTGATAAATAATGATTGCCACATGTCACCCTGTAGGCTTCTGCCACACTGCCTGCTGCTGCTGCTACGACTAATTGCCATTCTACTGCTGTCACGTTGCGGGACATTGTTCACCATGACATTAGAACGTGAAGAAGACGCAACAGATGTCTCGAGTTTGTCAATGAGCACTGTCTCAAATTCCTGAATTCTACTGTCAATTTGTGTGGGTGGAAGGAATTTGCTTACTTTTGATTTGTAATGTGGATCAAAGAGGGTGGCCACCCACTAACTGCTGCTCATTTTGATTGCCTTGATGCGTGGATCATGTTTCAAGTATTGTAGCATCCAAGCACTCTTGTGTGAGATGCTGCCGGGATTTCACAAGCCTCGGGGGTCGAGGGGCACTAAACATATCTTCTTCATCTTCGTCCTCCTCTATGGAATATCTATGAAATGTGGTCTTATGGAAGAACCCTGACACAAAATCAACAGTGTTCTTGAATCCTTATACTTTGCAACAGGCAACTAGGATTAGAAACAGAATTTTTTTTCTCTGGAAAATCTGTGAAATGTGGTCTTATAGATAAACGGTGTCTTTTACCCCGACTGTTCCTCCAAAACTGCAGCAAGGAAATTTTGGGCATGAAATGAAATTTTCTACAAGAAACCAGTATATCACAGCATTTTCTTTTGAGAGATTTCCTAACAGTGTCTTGTGCACAAGCTGTCCACCCAAAAATGCAGCAAGGAACTTTTGGGCAATGCGAAGATGCAGTATGCAGCAATATCAAAATCCCTAACTAGTACTGTCTAGGATTCCCTAATCTTCTGTACCCCAACCCTAACTAATCTATCTAGCAGATTTTCCTTTGTGAAATTACTGGGAAATGGTGTGTCTGCCTTCTATGAAACAAGCACAGCAGAGAGAGCAATGTGTTCAGTTCACAGTCTCTAATCGTAATGGCATTCACCAGGAAATGCAGTGACATACATTAAACAGGGTCATTTGATTTTAGCAGCCAATGAGATCCCTAGCCCCTCAACAGTGACGTTTATGACCCCCCTCTGTGCTCTGCACTGACTGGCTGGCCGCCAAAAGTACAGGAAGCAGCAAAAATAGCTCGATCTTAATTCTCTATCTCGATTTTTTTCCCTGGTTTTGAGGAAAAAAATCGGATCGGATAGAGATAGAGAAAAATGTAAAAATCGGCTTCATTTTTACTTTTCTCAATTAAATCGCTTAACAATAGTCTTCATTTACCTCTTTGGGTATGCAGCTACTTTGAAGAGCTATGTATCTCCATGGCTACAGACTACAATCAACCCCTGTGTAGTCTGATACTGCAGTAATGTGATACTCTACTCCCTCTGTCTTCTCTGCTACTGGGGGAGTGAGGGAATTTAGCATCCAACTAGAAAGCAAATATAGAAACATCATAGATCTGCAGAGAACCTACACAGGATTATTATTATTATTATTATTATTATTATTATTATTATTATTATTAGTAGTAGTAGTAGTAGTAGTAGTAATAGTAGTAGTAGTAGTAGCAGTATAATTTTTTGGTATTTAGGAGTAACATTTTTAAATTGCTTACTTTTTATTGTAGATGCATTAAAGAAATAAAATAATTAATTGCAAAGGCATACTCGTCATTGTAATTTCTGACTTTTTATTGTAGAAAAATGAAGTTCTTCCTGTTGGTGCTTTCGAGCCAAGCTCTGCTCTGTGCCAGGGTCTTCAGTCAGTCAACAGCCAACAATGACGAGCAGCATTCTGAGGCTGACGAACAAGAATTATCTTTTTTTAAAATGATAGAGATCATCTCACGACTGCTGACTGTTCCTCCCAACAATGTAATAGAAGATTCTCCAGTCATTAAACCAAGGGTAAGGTGAATCTCCATGGTTGTGCTGGCTGGTCTCACTGCATGACAGTGGTAGGATACAACATTATTATGCCAGGAGAAAACTAGAAGAAGTTTTATGAGTTATTAAAGAGGATCTCTCACAGGAAACTTCTGATTGGCCATGAGAGATGCCATGGCTATCATTCTGTGTTTCACAATGTTACCATACTTTTCTACCAACCAGCCAAGAGGGGTATCCTAGATACACAGCCCATTGGTGGTTGCAGTCACAGGGTATAGTAGACTAATAAAGGTCCTAGTTTCATGACAGATCCTTTTCACTATACTTACATCACTGATCCTGTTCCACCCATCTGTTTGCTCCTCCATCTCTCTGTGGATAATTCTCCATGATGATGTCATCACTGCCTGCCAAAATGGTATCACCAAAGATCAGAGGACAGACGGTGATTGGCTGCAGTGTTGGACTGGCAGTGGGCCCTAAGTCCCTAAGCTTACTTCCACATGCCCTAGGTCTCGGTGCCGCAGAGTTTGGGGACCACTGGGATGCCAATAGCATTGGGCCCCTGAGGCCTACGGCGCACAGAAGTGTTGTGTCGCAGGAGACGTTGGGAGCTTGTGTCTCAGCGTGGGTTGTGTTATGACATCATACCCCCACACTGGATGCAAGCTCCAAATGCGAGCAGCACAGTGGAAAGAGAAAAGGGAGAAAGGAAAGGTGAGTAACTTCTTTTTTATTTTAAACAAACAGGTGGCAGAATCTGGCACATGGGGCAGTATTTGGCACATAGGACATGTATCTGGTACACAGAGCAGTTTCTGGCACAGGGGGCAGTATCTGACACAGGGGCATGTATCTGCCACAGGGAAAGTATATGGCTCAGGGAGCATGTATCGGGCACAAGAGACATGTATTTGGCACAGGGGATATGTATGCGGTACAGAGGGCATGTCTATAAGTACAGGGGGCAGCATATGGCACAGGGGGCATGTCAATAACTACAGGGGGCAGTATATGGCTGCAGGTGGCATGTATACACCAACAGGGGGCAGTATGCAGCTATAGGGGGCATGTATATACATATAGGGGGCAAAATATTAACTACAGGTGGCTGTATATGGCTACAGGGAACATGTATATATCTACAGGGATCATATATATCTACAAGGGGCATGTATATACCTACAGTGGCCTCTGCTTTCCTACAGGGGACATTTCTATACATACAAGAGGCTATATATACCTTCAGGGAGCATATGTACCTACAGAGGACTGTATATATCCAGAGGGGGTCTACCTACTAACACGTGCTCTATAAACCTACCTACCTACCGACCTACAAGTGCTATACCTTGAGGTGGTTTTATACCTACCTACAGGTGGCTACCTTCCTATAGGGGGCCTTTATATGTACCGTACCTACCAGGAGCCTATATACCTACTTGGAAGGAGGTTTACCTAACTGCTTACCTAGTTTGGGGGTTGTACCTACCTACTATATTGGGTGTTTACTTACTTACTATATGGGGTCAAAAACTTGGTACACAAATGGGTACGACTTTACTATGAAACGGGAGTAATTTTACTATTTGGGATACAAGGAGGTCATTATTACCATTGGGGGCCCTATTTATGGGGAGTTTGTACAGAGGTGGGAAATGGTAGGGAAGTGCTGGAAAAGTGAGAAGTCTGCTATGTCTATGTCTTAAATTCTACAGGGGTGAGTCATGGTGGCCTGGACCAAATATTCACTTCTATGTGCGCAGAGTACATGCTTACAACTGGTTTCTACCACTGTATGGTATGGCATTAATATTGTTTCTAGTGTAATTATTTATATTAAGCAATGGTATTTTGTATCATTCATGGTGATTTGTGGTCATGGAGTGAAGGTATTATTCAGTCACTATGTAATGGTGATATGTGATCATGATGTGGAGATGGTATTCAGTCACTATGTGGTGGTGCTATATGGTCATGGTGTGACGCTAAATGGTCTCAGTGGAATATTTGGCAATTGCCTCGGGATTCTGGATTTGTGCAGTGGTTATTTGGGAACTGAATGACCATTATTCAGTGGCTTTATATTTAACACTGTGATATATATATACATAGTGAGATTTTAAAGCTCTGGGATCCTGGCATACGTCTTCCCTTCGGGCATAGAGACAGAGACAGAACTTTAGGTGGAAATACAGGTCCTCGGTATTTTATTAAACAGCAACACAGGTAGGCAAAACAGGTGCAAGTCACCAAACTCCCCGAGTCCAAGAGGGCCTGCTCCGAGAGTCCATTAACGGTGACAGTGCACTATCACCGATCCACCCCAGCAGAAACCAGAGCGGAATAAGATGGCCGAGCAAACCAGGAGGTACGTCTCTCCAGGCCACATTCCATGGGTTCCCCCACACCGGCTACGTGGCGCCACATGTCCCAGTCCTTGGCACCGCCATAAGACAATTGGATCCCAGGCCTTAGGTACAAGGCTTTTTGGGGTGGGTGACCTTTCCCCCCTTTCGCTTAACCGTGACCCCCCCTTTTGGGACAGGAACAGTCTTACCGCAAGTGGCTGTCTGCAGATTCCCATGTGGATGTAGCTCCTGCAGGAACTCCTCGGTGGCACTGTATATCTCCACAACCACGACCAGTTAATCCACACTTTTGGGGTTGGTGTAGCCCACGCACCACTGGAGCCTTATGGGGAGGGCCCAAACAAAACAGTCACAGACCACCTGCTTGACCACCTGGGCAGGTGTGAGAGTCTCTGGCTGCAGCCACTTGTTGGTAAGATGGAACAAGTCATACATCTGGGACCTAGGGGGCTTTGAGGGCTCAAACTCCCAGGCTTGAAGTCTCTGGGCTCACAGCCATGGTGGCCCCCAGTCGGGCTAGTATCTCCCCTCTCAGTTTGGTGTAGTCCTTGGAATCTTGGTCCCTCAGGTCGAAGGAGGCCTTCTGCGGTTCGCCCGTTAGGATGGAGGCCAGGACATCTGCCCACTGGTGCACAGAAAGCTGCTCTCTCTCCGCTATCCTCTCGAAGGTCCACAGGTAAGTCTCGGTGTCATCGTCTTTGGTCATCTTTTGCAGCACACTTTGCACCACTTGGCAGGGTGTTGACTGCCCCCCTGTTGACCTTTCTGGCCTCAAAGCCAAGGCCTGAAGCTGCTGCTGCAGAGTCTGTTTCACCCGCTGTTGCTCCTTCACCATGGCTTGGTGGGTCTCAATTAGCAGACGATTGGTCTCAGCTGGGTCCCAGATGGTCTCCTCAAGCGTTTTTTGCTGGATGGCCGCCATCAGCTGGAGGTTAGCGCTAGCTTGAATCAGCTGTTTCACCAACTCGTCCATTTTTGCCGAATCTGCTGACTGTGCAGTGGCAACTTTCACCCAGGACATATGTTTATCCCACCTTCTTCTGTCTCAGGTGCTCTCTCTTATGAGAGTACTGCCTCTAATATTCCCATTGCCCGCATCCTCTACCATATGTGAGCTTTTACAGCTCTTGGATCTTGGCATACGTCTTATCTTCTGGCATAGAGACAAGGACAGAACTTCAGGTGTAAATACAGGTCCTCTGTATTTTATTAAACAGCAACACAGGTAGGCAAAAAAGGTGCAAGGCATGCACAAAACAAACAAACCAAAATCCTGCTCGTCTGAGCTCTAACTAACACAGTAATACTAGCACTTTGTAAGCAAATCAGCAAAGGTGTGACAGACATTGGTTCCACAGCATGTCTCCTCCCAAAACTGAATGGTAGTCTAGGGTTGTAGCCACACCTAGTCAGCTTACCTGCTGACTTATAAAGGCCAGGTAAAGCCTGGCCTGGAACATGGGGAGTAAGCACCCACCCTACTCTTCCATAAAGGTCTAAGGATATATCTCCCTCCCTCCCATGTGTGTATATATATATATATATATATATATAATATAAAAATAGCAGCACTCCAAAGAACTACTTGAAAAATTAGAAGGAGGGTGCCAGCAGCAAAAGCTTCCGATACAAGAAGTTCCAAAATACAGAGTAAAAACAGTCCAAGGCACTCCAAAATGCATTCAAGCAGTAAGGTAGTTTATTCCTCCATGCTCAAAAGAGCGACGTTTCAGCTCCCTCACAAAGGCTCTATGAGGGAGCTGAAACGTCGCTCTTTTGAGCATGGAGGAATAAAACTACCTTACTGCTTGAATGCATTTTGGAGTTCCGTGGACTTTTTTTTACTATATATATATATATAATATATATATATATATATATATAGTATAATATAGTATATATATTTCGGTGGGAGGGAGGGAGATATATCCTTAGACCTTTATGGAAACATGTATGAAAACTGTTTTGATCTAAGACTTTCTTTGTTGTCCATAGTAACTGTTGGAATAATACTTAATACTGTGTGCAACAACCACTTTTGTATGTATTGCATGTGTGAGCCTTTGTCAAGGGATATTGTCATTGTTGATAAAGTTAGGCTGTTAAAAGAAAAAAATACTGAGAGGAAGAGACAGCTCAGATCTTGCTTACTGCAGATGGACTGATAAGTGCAGACATGTTCTCATGTGTGCTGAGAAGTTATACTTGTTCTCTTCAAGAATAAAGTTCCTTTTGCTGTTCAACTACTGGATAATGATCTGGATAATCTGCTGCTAAAAGGTTATGGGCCCAGTATCCAAGTATTCCAGTATCCCAGAACAACAGTAAAGTGTGAACAGTGAGAAGATAAATAAGAAGAGAAGATGGCTGCTAGTAGCAATCCTGTGAAATTCTCAGTGCCAAGCCTGACAAACCAGAACTACCAATCCTGGAAATTCAAGGTGAAGATGCTTCTAATAAGAGAAGGTATGTGGAAATATACACAGGAGCCCAAGCCTGATCCTCCATCAGAGGAATGGATAGAGAAGGATCAGAAAGCACAGAGCACTATCTCCCTCACTATAGATGATGACCAGATTGTACACATATGCAAATGTTACACTGCAAAGGACATGTGGGAAGAGCTACAGAAAGTGCATGAAAGAACAAATCTCAGCAATAAGCTTTATCTAATGAGGAAATTGTATCAGTCCAAGTTAAGTAAGGGCCAGAATATGCAGGACTACATCAGAGACACCCTAGAAATAGTGGAGCGTCTGCGCGGAATAGGCGAAAACAATAAAAGCTTCCATGTTGCTTGCACTGTTACATCAGCGGTCTCCCAGAAAGCTATGACACACTGGTCACCGCACTAGATGCATGGCCTGATGATGAGCTCACATTAGAGTATGTTAAAGGCAAGCTTGTGGATGAATACAAGAGAAAAACAGAGAGTACAAGCAGCAGTGATATGTCCACCACAGACTTAAAGACTCAGGATCATACAACACATAAGAGTCATATAAAGGAAATACGTGAATGCTTTGTATGCAGGAAAACTGGTCACATAAAGGCAGATTGCAGAATCTGGAAAGCAAAAATGAATCAGCTTAAAGAAAAAGGGAACAATCAGAAAGCCAAAAGTGCTATTAAAGAAGAAAAGGACTGTGTGTGCTGAATCAGATTTAATACAAGTACAGGCAGATCAGCAAGACATGTATGGTGTCATAGACTCCGGTTGCCACAAGTCACATGAAAAATAACAGAAGTTCTTTTCTAACCTGGACCAAAGCAAATCAGAAAAAGTCATCTTAGCCAATGGTCAGTATAACTTCAGAAGGAATAGGAGATGGCTACCTCCACTGCCAAGTCTCTCCAACAGAAACCAGAAAGATCCAAGTAAAGGATGTGCTCTATGTTCCAAGTCTTGAAAGCAACTTGTTATCAGTGAAGAAACTCACAAGACAGGGGAATGTAGTTACTTTTATGGATGACAGCTGCATCATCACAAGAGAGGGTCATACTCTTGCAAAAGGAAATATCAAAGATGGATTGTAACCAGTTACAATATCAGAGGCTGTTAATACTGTCAAACAAGAACATGAGAATTACATCCATGTGTGGCATCGACGTCTTGGGCATAGGGACCCAGAAAGCAATAAGAAAGCTAGTTCAGGAAGAGCTTGCTAACGGCGTTACAATTGACCAATGCAGTCAGAAGATGAAGTGTACTAGCTGCCTTAAAGGTAAAATGACAAGGAAATCATTTCCTAAACACAGCACCACTACATCAGCACAGCCACTGGACTTGATTCATACAGATGTGTGTGGTCCAATGAGTACTCAAACACCTGGAAAGAAGAGATATTTTCTCACATTTATTGATGATTACTCCAGATATACAATTGTGTACTTGCTTCATAGCAAAGATGAAGTTGCAGAGAAACTAGAAGAGTACCTAGCTGAAGTATCCAACAAATTTTGAAGAATGCCAAAGACATTGCATGCTGACAATGGAACTCAATACACAAGTGGAAAGGCACAAGCCATATTAAAAAAGAATGGAATCGTGTTCCAGACCACCATACCATACCACCCAGAACAGAATGGTGTCGCAGAGAGGAAAAACCGAACTCTTTGTGAAAGTGGAAGAAGTATGCTTTTTGATGCCGAGTTACCAACAACATATTGGGGAGAAGCAATAATGACTGCTTGCTATCTTCAAAACAGATTACCAGGGAAAGCTACAAAGAAAACTCCATATGAGCAATGGAACAAAAAGAAGCCTGAATTAAAGCACATAAGAATATTTGGAAGTAAAGCATTTGTGCATGTTCCTAGAGAAAAGCGTACAAAATGGGAAGCTCATGCTAAGGAAGGAGTCCTGGTAGGCTACAGTGAAACCCAAAAGGAACAGAATCCTGCACCCAGAGACCAACAAGGTGACAATCAGCAGAGATGTAGTAATAGATGAAAACTCTGTATCACTCAAATTTCATGACGTTACTCCAGTAATTCCATTTGAGCCACAGAAGGAACCACAGTCACAAACTCAAGAAAACAAGGAAGAAAACGCTGAAGTGTGGGTCGACTCTCAAGTTACTGAAGAGGAAACTGTAATACTTGCTGACCTTTAATCAGGAGATCCAACAGGTGCAACAAAGGTATTCCAGCTAAACGCCTGTCTTACATGGTGAAGACACATTGTGAGTCAGAGCCTCAGTCATGGGAAGAGATGCAACTATTACCAGTCCTATGAAAAGCAGAAATGGATTAAAGCTGCAGATGAAGAAATGGAATCTCTTCAACAGCTTAAGACATGGAAAATTACCAAGCTACCACAGGGTAAGAAAGCAATTGGATGTAAGTGGATTTTCAAAACCAGGTATGACTCTGATGGTAAAGTGCATAGATTCAAGGCAAGACTAGTTGCAAAAGGGTACTTACAAAAATATGGAGAAGATTATGATGCTACATTTTCTCCAGTCGCTAAACAAACAACATTTAGAGTGTTAATGTCTGTAGCAGTGGTGCAAAGCATGAAAGTAAGACATTATGACATTAAGACAGCTTTTCTAAATGGTGACATTGAAGAAGAGGGGTATATGACTCAACCAGAAGGTTATATTAAAAAAGGAGAAGAACACCTTGTGTGTAAACTGCAAAAATCTCTTTATGGCCTAAAATAATCAGCAAGAGCGTGGAACACTAAGATGAATGACGTTCTGCTGAAAGAGGGATTTAGAAGAAGTCAAGCTGATCCGTGTTTATACACTAAATGTACAGCAGATAAGTGGATATATGTTCTTCTGTATGTTGATGATGTCATCATAGCTCATCAAGAAGAAGCTGAAATTACAAAAGTAGTAAAAATTTTGAACCAACATTTTAAAATAAAGGACCTTGGAAATGTGACACATTATCTGGGAATCCAGATCCAGAGAGAAGAAGATGGAAGTTTCCTTCTCAACCAGAAAGCTAAAATTGTCACAGTCCTCAACCAGTTTGGAATGTCAGAAGCCAAAGGCATTTCAACACCAATGGATCCATCTTACCTAAAGTTGGAAGGAGAAGATGATCTACTACCCAACAATGAGAGTTACAGAAAAGCAGTGGGGGCACTTCTATACATAGCCACAACTACTCGTCCTGATATCACAGCGACAATGGGTATACTGTTCTGACATGTAAGTAAGCCACGTCAAATAGACTGGAATGCAGTTAAAAAGTCCTTCAATATCTGAAGCAAACTCAAGACATGAATCTAAAAATATCTGCAAATGGGTGGTCTAAAGCTCACAGCTTACGTGGACGCAGACTGGGCCGGAGATTTAAGTGATCGAAAGTCAACAAGCGGTTACTTATTTAAATTAGGAGAAAATCCAATTTCTTGGTCAAGCAGAAAGCAGGTGTCAGTTATGTTATCATCTACAGAGGCAGAATACATTTCAGCAGCTCATGCCAGTCAAGAATTAATTTGGTTGAACCAACTGTTAGAGGATCTTGGTAAAACTCCAACTCAACCTGTTACGATTTATGAAGACAACCAAGGATGTATTAAACTCGCCAGCAGTGAAAGGATCAATGCCAGGACCAAACACATTGATGTAAGACATCACCACCTGCGAGATTTAGTGGAACATGGTATCATTGACTTTGTCTACTGCGAAACTGACAAGATGATAGCTGATGCCATGACAAAGCCATTGCCAAGAACCAAATTTGAAGATTTCAGGAAGATGATGGGACTAATTGGTTAAGTAGTTGTTGAGTGGGGGTGTTGGAATAATACTTAATACTGTGTGCAACAACCACTTTTGTATGTATTGCATGTGTGAGCCTTTGTCAAGGGATATTGCCATTGTTGATAAAGTTAGGCTGTTAAAAAAAAACTGAGAGGAAGAGACAGCTCAAATCTTGTTTACTGCAGATGGACTGATATGTTCAGACATATTCTCATGTGTGCTGAGAAGTTATACTTGTTCTCTTCAAGAATAAAGTTCCTTTTGCTTTTCAACTACTGGATAATGATCTGGATAATCTGCTGCTAACAGTAACCAATCAGAGCTCATAGCAACCAATCAGAGGTCCCCTTTCATTTCACATAGTGCTCTGAAAAAATGAAAGGGGCACTCTGATTGGTTTCTATAGGCAACAAAGAAAGTCTGAGACCAAGATAGTTTTCATACATGCCCCCCCTAATGTTTAGTACCAAGTTTTGTGCTGCACTTAGTTGAGGGAGACTCAGAAGTCCCAGCATCCCAAGTTGAAGTGAGATGGGACAATTTACAGCTGGTGGAGGAAAGGAGAGACAGTGGGCCCCTAAAATCAACTTCTCTGGTGGGCCCTAGGCACCACAGTCCGACACTGATTGGCTGCCATGGTCATGTGATGTGTCAGTATGGACTAGTATGTCTCCGGTCCATATAGTAACCTGTCCCTCGTAATCTATCACATTGGTTTCTGTGTGGAGAAACTTTATGAGGCTTCTTTATAACATTAATCTTCTAATAATGGTTTCTTGTATTTTTTCTGTACAGGACTTGCAAAAGGCCAAATAGACTTTGGACGAGTAGGACACATAGGTTGATGATGCCAGGAGAATCTGGATTGTGACAAGGACACCGCTTAGTAATTTTTCATGAAATCATAACTCAAATGGCGACAATCAAGTCACTGGAGCAGTAATGAATCCAGAAGAATAAAAGTCTATGATTTTACGCCAGCTGTATACACAATAAAGCACAGCATTGTATGTCTGCTATCCCAAGACTATAGAGTAACCTGACTGATGGGACCCAAATCACTCTTCAATATATAATTAGTGACACACGCTGCCCCTGATAAGCCTTGTTTAACAGATATAACAGGCAGATTTAATGATATCTGTAACCCCTGTGGCAGAGCGATCATGGGCAGTCGCAGGGTTCTGCCACTAGGTGGCGTACGTGCCACCGAGAGCCTGGTCTCGGTGGGGGAAGCCAGGTATTGTCAGTCAGCAACATTAGGGTGCTGACCCTTACAGCTAGCATGGCTAATGTCCAGCCATTAAGGGCTGGCCTTCCCGGAACGACTGCAGAGGGGTGGGTGGTTGTTCCCACGTTCCAGGTCTTCTGGTTCCAGCCCAGGTATTGGGTGCATCTGGAGCACCTATTAAAGGCCTCCTACTACAGGAGATCAGGGGGTGTGGTTGCTACCTGAATGTTTGGAGCAGCAGAGCTGGGAGAGAACTCTGGCCCCCGAAGGCTTGAGGAAAGCCTATTATACAGTGAGAATACTGTGGTGCTGTGCAGTAGGCATAGGCCACATTAGTAAGGGACTTATTTAATTTTTAGTTAGTGGCTTGACGGCCAAGGATTTTTATTTGTTTGTTTTTTGTTGCCTCTATACTGTGTCTCAATAAAGCTGGTTGAGGCCAGTTTCAAACTGAAGCCTGTGTCGGAGTGCCATCCATTTTACCAAAGACGGCGATCCCAGAGCTGAATAACCCCTGGGCCAGGCCAAGATGGTGGCCAAAGGCATGTGAGTGTCACACTGCCCATAACAGCACCACAGAACCGGGAATGTGATAATGAGATTATTTATGGCACATTGTACTTTAAAGGTGTTTTCCTCCATGCTCTTCATAGTCAACTTCAGGCTCCCACTTCCTATTCAGGCTGTGGGTGGTTCTACAACTCCAGGCTCCCACCTCCTGTTCATGCTCTGGGCAATTCTACAGCTTCAGACTTCCACTTTCTGTTCAGGCTGTGGGTGGTTCTAGAGCTTACGGTTCCCACTTCCTGTTCAGGCTATGGGCAGTGCTACCACAGTGACATTTCAGAGGTCAATCTCTGAACTGGAAGAGTAATGAATATAACTGAATAAAAGTCCAGCATTGTATGTTCGACTATTGGGGTCTTCATTATAGGACGGCGGCTTTACTGCTATTATATCGGGATCTGGAGAGAACAGAGTGACCTGACTGATGGGACTTCTAGCACTCATAACTATAGCATGACTTCTGGATACAGGATGGACCCAATTCACTACAAATGACCCAAATACCGTAGATATGTTACTGAATAAATACATAACATGTAATGCTGGTGTTAAATGACCACAGCTTTATCTGAAACCACATGATTAACACAATCACAGTAAGGAGTCAGGTACAAGTATTTATTTGGATTTACAGATACCATGAGATCCCCAGCTGCTGCCATAAAGCAACCAGTGAGACAACGATCAAGGGGCGGCATGTTCTGGCCTGATATTCTAGCAAAAATAGCATGTACTGTAAGAAGACAGCATCCAGTGGGTTTCAAAAGTCAAAAAGCGATCTTTATTTCTCCATAACACCAAAAGTGAGCAATGTTTCAACCACAACAGTGGTGTTTGATTGCCAATGTCGCCCTGCCACAATATATATATATATATATATATATATATATATATTATTATAAAATATATATATATATATATATATATATATATATATATATATATATACAGTATATATTTATATAGATATGATTTTTGCAAGATCTGTCACGGCTATAGCGTTGCTTGACAAAGAGCACTGTTGTGGCTGAAAAGTTCCTTGCTTTTGGTGTTACGGAAGCCCCCTGGATGCTGTCTTTTTACATGCTATTTTTGAGCACTTTTTACTCCAGGGATTTGGGGGTTGAAGGCGTTGCATCCTCTTGCTAATCATTAGGTAGTGCTGCTGAAAATCACGTGTTGTTGGTGAATATTCTAGCAAAGCCAGTCCACTTCAGGTCACCAATGACCAGACCAATGACCCTCACTTCACAGTCAAGCTGTCCCTGAAAGAACATTACTCCATCTTACAGGCTGGCCTTCTAAGCTCAGCCTGTACACCACCATTAAGTTTAACAGTTTCTATTAGTTAATATTGGTCCACCATAACTTGCCTGCAACTTTCACCTGACTCCTCAACTGCAACACTATAGCCGTGCAGATCTTGCAAAAATCAACATATATATATGATTTTTGTATACACTGTATATATACTGTGGCAGAGTGACCTTAGGCGGTCACATGTTTCTGTCACTAGGTGGACTAGGTGGAGAAGAGTAGGATATCTGCAAGTGACGTGCCACTGAAGACCTGGTCTTGGTGGAGGAGTCAGCTGTTTTGCATCAGTAGCAGTAGGATGCTGACATGTGTAGCTAGCGTGACTACTAAGCAGCTAAATATGGGCTGGCTTTCCTGGAACAGTTATAGTGTTGGGTGGGTGGCCGTTCCCACATTCCAAGACAGGTTTCTGGAGGCCTAATTGAAATATGTTACTCCAGGTGCTCAGAGGGCGTGGTTGCTGCCTGGAATTGGAGCAGCAGAAGAGCTGAGGAGAAAGCTCTGGTCCCCAGTAAGAATAGTGTTGTTTTGCACTGATTGGCGGTAGGCCAGACCACTGGCATTGAGGTATTGAGTCAGTGACTAGATGGTCTAGGTTTTATTTACATATGTAGCAGAGTACAGCTTGACCGTGATATCACGGCTTTTCATGTTATCTGCTCTTATCTATAAACAAAGGCCATTGAAAAACATTGAAAAAGTTGAGATAACATTCTGTGCCGTGATATCACGGTGCAATACCTGTTCTGTTTAGTTCTGCTACATCTGTATAACTTGCTTTTGTTCCTGTATTTTAAAAGCTGACTGAGGCCAGATTTGAAGAAAAGACCTGTGTCTGAGTGCCATTCCGTTCGCTGCTATATCTACAACAACATTTCCACATTGCGCATGCGTGGTGATTTAGTATACGTCAACCACTTTAATTATAGGCTTCCCATCTTTCTTTAAACAGTGGTTTATTGAAGACATGGTATAAGCAGTTTAAACAAATACAAAACAGGAGATAAACAAAAAAGCATAAACAGTATCACAACAATCGCACTTGTAACATAGGTTGGTATCAGAAAAGACAAAAAAAGCACAAAAAGCATAGTCAAAACTTCCAATAAATACAGTAAAGAAAATATTCCTTGGGAGAAAGAGTTATGAGAGACTCAAAGAAATAATCAAATTAAAACGGGGTGGTGTTCAAGGTGCACCGAGAAGAGTATGTTGCTCATTAACGGTTGATATGAAGGGGGGACGGGAGATGCATGCACAGCACTGGTTAAATGACTGTCAATTGTACCGTATGACCAACATAGTACCGAGACGTCAGCCAGGATTGCCATAGTAATCTTTTCTTAATGCAGACATGAGGCGGGTCAATAAGTTTAAGTTGATATGAACATTGAAAGTTAATGCTACTAATTACCACCAATAGCGTAGGAACACAGGGAGTCTTCCAGTTTCGAGTTGTCCGTGCTGCAATTAGTACGTGAATGAAAACTGTACTTAAAGAGGGCAGGAATTCTAGAAGACCTATATCTAGGACCGCTGGTTCTGGGGTCGGCTTACAATAAAACCCAAAAAAATGTAAAAAGAAATTTGAAAAAACGATTTCCAAAAAGTGTTGAATTGGGGGGACAACCCCCCAGCAGGGGTTTGGGGGTTTGCCTTGTTGGCCGCTTTGTTTTCCAACAGAGGCCCAAACAGTACCAGGCGGTGGGAGGCAAATACCAAGGGGTGTATTTGGCCCCATGATTAAATCAGATTTAAAATTTGGAAATCTTTTGGGGAGTAAATTGGGTCTTTCAATGTAAGAGAGATATTCTTTGGGAAACATTTCTTTCTCCCACTTTGACCAGATGTGAAATTTAGTGAGGTAAATTTTATAAATAAGCAAATTATATCGAGAGAGGCCTTTTCCCAAAACCTTTTTTTTTTTTTGGGAGGCGAGAGAGGGTTAATAGGTGGGTTAAATAGACAGCAAGTGGGTTGGGGTCTTTTTGGTAGGAAGGCAGGAAATAGTGGGAACGGTTGTGGCAGCAGAAATGAGGGGGGAAAAATGCGGGGGGAGATAAAAAAGTCATTCCCAAAAGGGGGAGTATGGGGAATAGGCAATAAATTTCGGGAAATATGGAGGTTGAGATGAGGCGGAGAGGAAAAATACACAGTTTTTTTTAAAGGAAAATACAAGTAAATTTTTTTTCCTCCCCATTTGGGAGCGAAATTTAATCAAGGGGTTACCCAAGCTTTTTGGGGTTCATTTGGAGTAAAATACGGGTTTGTTTTTATCATATAAGATTCTTCATAAACAGTTTGTACATTTTAGACAAACAGTAGTACGAAGAGAGGGGGCAGGCTCTTCACCTCAAGTGGTAGTGGCACAAACTTCCCTGGAGGGGCCCGGGTGCGCACAGAAAGGGGACGTCGCAGCGGGGGTACTCGGTGAGGCCCAACTCCCCGGCTGTATTAGGGCGGTGTTTTTCAGCAACCCAAAATGGTTCTTGTTTGGGTTTAGGTCTCCCTTCCTCCCAGATGACATCTGACAACCCTTCAAGAGTCGGGGGAAATCAAAAAAACCCTTAGTTGGCATGGGCCCAGGAGCAGGTCCGGCCCCCACCTGTCCCAACCCGCCTTGTCCACCGGGTTTCCCCCAGCCAGAGATCTATTGGGTATGTGTAAGGTTTTCCCGGGAAGGAAGTGGACCACTGGGCCCCCGCAAAGCGATGTGTAAGCCAGCAGGGAAAGGAATCTAAGTAGGTCCCGGTATTCACCAGACCCGCCCCAAAGCGGGATGGACTTGCGCGGCGGGGTTAACCCGGGGCGTCCCCCGAGTACTTTCTTGCGGGGGGCGCCAAGTATAGCGTGGGGCAAAAAAGTCAGGCGGCTCGTAGTCGGGGGGGAGGCAGGTGGTCAGGGAGGCAGTATGTTCGAGGGCGAGGACAGGCAGGAGGTCAGGCAGGCGGCAGAGATAATGGTCAGTAAAGGAAGCAAGGGTACGGTAACACGGTAGATCGGACAGACAAAAGGAACGCTTTCCCCATTAGGCAAGGCATAGAGATCGGCAAGGACGGGGGGAAAACGCCCAGGGGAAATAGAGGCTCCGGCAAAAATTACCCAAATTTCCGGGGCACGCCCCCTTTAAATCTCACAGAGCCGGCGCGCCCGGGGCCTTAGAGCAGGGGGGGCCGGCCGGGGCAGCAGGAGATGCAAGGGGACGGAGGCGGCTGGTAAGTGATGGCGCGCCGGGGGGGGAGTGCACCCGCCCCCCAGAACCCGGGGGGAGCGGCGGCACCCGTCCCGGGGGGCGGGGGCAAATGCGTCGGCGCCCGCAGGGGGGATCGCGGGCGCCGGACGCAACGTATGGGGTCGGACACTATATAGCGAGGATGAACAATTTGAGGAGGGCAGTCTCAGTACTTGACAGCGAAAAAATGGGGGGAATTCCCCCGCTTCTTGCAGTAGGCGGCAAAGATAGTTTGGAGGTGGCATGGGAAAGGGCATGTTTTGACGGGTTAGACTCTCCCTACCCAAAATTTGATGGGACAGCATGACGATGAAACAAAATCGATGATGATGAGCCGACCGCCTTTGGGGGTGGGGGGAAACAAAAGGGTTCATCATCGCAGGAGAAGAGGGCGGGGCAGCTTGTGCGTCAGGCAGCAGCGCAGCCGCAAGTGGGTTGTTGGCCTGATCAGCAGTGTTTTGCAGCAGTGTGAGGTCGGGAGCAAGCGGCCACGGGGTAGAAAACCCACTTCGCAGGTCCAAGAAAGTAGCGGCACAGGGCTCAGCGAGGCAGCGGCGTCAGTAGTCACTCAGTGCGGAGAGTTGGAGGTAAAATCAGATACTCGGCGGTGTGGCAGTTCTTTGCTAAGACCGGGAGGGACCCGAATATGGGTATATGTAGAATCTGTGGGCAGAAAGTGAAGCGTGGCCAGGGAGCTAACGTTGGCACCCCGGCCCTGCGTCTACACATGCAGCGTCACTATCCGCTGGCCTGGTATAAACATGACTCAGATGTGGTGGACCATCCTGCCGCCGCAGCAACAGCAGCAGCAGCAGCAGCGCCCAGTGGCACGTATGCCATTGCAGCCAGTCAAGGCTCCACCACCTCTACAGAATGGAGCTGTTTCTCTTTGCCATCATCTCCCGGTCCAGATGCTCCTGCTCCTCGCTATCATGGGCCAGCAGTCGTTCAGCGAGGCGATTGCAAAGAGACAACAGTATGCGTCCAACCATCCTAAGGTGCAGAAGCTGACCATGCTCCTGTCCAAGTTGTTGGTACTGCAGTCCCTCCTTTTCCAAATGATGGACTCTCCACCGTTCAGAGAACTTACGGCTTGTGCCGAGGCGAGATGGAGAGTTCCAAGCCATAATTTCTTTTCCAAAAAGGCAGTACCACCCCTTCCCCAAAATGTAGAACAGAAGGTGGGCCAGTCCTTGAGCTTATCATTTTGTTCCAAGGTGCACGTAGCGCGGACTTCTGGAGCTGTAACTACGGTCAGGGCCAGTACATGTCCTTTACGGCCCACTGGGTGAATGTGCTTCCTGCCCAGGCACACCAACAACTTGGACAGAAGACGCCGCTTTCTCCTCCACGTTCCTGAAGTCTTCCACCGATCTTCAGAAGATTCTGAAAATGGCCAGGAAACTGTGCATGCACTTCATCCATTCCTACAAAGCCAGGAACACCCTCCTCGAGTTTGCGGCAGAAAGGGCCTCCCCAACACACTCTGATATAACGATGTTTCCACCCGCTGGAATTCCACCCCGCACATGTTGGGCCGACTAATGAACAGAGAAAGGCCATTAACGATTTTTTGATGATCCAGGCGGCAGGAGTATCCCTGTGTACTTTGATGTCAGCCAGTGGCAGCTCATGCGCGACACCTGCCGTTTGTTGAGGCCATTCGAGGAGGCGACGTTATTTGTCAGTCGCTAGGACTACGGGATGAATAACGTCATTCCACTGCTTCATGTCCTGGAATAGATGCTGAAAAATCTGTCTGGGCAGGGGACTGGAGACGTGACGACCACATCTCGCGGCCACATGAGTCCGGTGGGGAGTGAAATGGAGGAGGAGGAGGACATTGGAGCAGAAGCATTGTCTGATGAAATGAGTGGATTTTCTACCCAGGGAACAAGAGCAGGAGCAGCTGAAGGAGGTAGATGGAGATGAGGAAGACGAGGCAGATGACCCGCAAGCACCATGGCAGTATACAGTAGAGATGGAGGCAGGGAGCCCCTCGGAGTCACTTGTGCAGATGGCCCGCAGCAGGTTGATTTGCCTGGCTAGTGACAGCCGAATAGACACCATCCGGCAGAGGGGTGACTTCTGGCTCTCCACCCTATTGGACCCTCGCTACCAGTCCAAAATGGGAGCCTTTTTCCCAGCTATTGAGAGTGAGGACAAACTCAAATACTATAAGGAAATCCTCCGTAGTCAGTTGGTCGCTATGTGCGGCATCGTCCCTCCTCTGACAGGACTGACCGGGGGGTTCCTCAGCGCTCATATACTACTTCCGCGGCTGCTGGGGGAAGGTGGAGGGGTAGGAGCAGTACAAGCTCCATCAGCAGCAACCTAAGTCTGGAGTCACTGATGAGCAGCTTCCTTCACCCACCTAGTGAGGAGGGCAGTCGCCAGCAGCAGCAGGACCTGGAGCAGTCCCTGAACAAACAGGTGTGGCCTACTTGGACAGCACTCTGCCACCCCAGTTAGAAGATCCGCTGGACTACTGGGCAGCCAAACTGGATGTGTGGCCGCAGCTTGCCGAGTTTGCAGTGGAGAAGCTGTCCTGCCCGGCCAGTGGTGTGGCATCAGAGCAGATGTTCAGTGCGGCGTGGGCCATCGTTACCCCAAGGAGAACCCGCTTGTCCACGGGAAATGTGGAAAGACTGATATTTGTCAAGATGAATCAGGTGTGGATCGGCCAGGATTTCCACACACCAATGCCTTAGGCGTCAGACTACATCAGCCATGACTCCTCACCCAAACTGTGAGAAATTAGTCTGGGTTCAAACTACCTGCCTCAGCCAATATTCTGATGCCGCCACCCACCTGATGCAACACATCTGCTGACAGTTTCTCCATCTGCCACCAACCATCTTTACCAGGGACTGGTATTGCCACCCACCTCCACCCTCTGTCATTGTGCCACTCTATGACCTCATGCTGCTGCTGCTGTGGCTGTTGCAGTGCCTTCCACACTGTGTCATTGTGCCACTCTCTGACCTCATGCTGCTGCTGCCGTCACCTCCACTCTCTGTCATTGTGCCACTCTGTGTCATACTCCTGTTTTTGCCACCTCCAGAATGTCATTGTTCCACTGTCTGACCTCATGCTGCTGCTGTGGCTGCTGCCATGACCTACACACTCTGTCATTGTGCCACTGTCTGACCTCATGCTGCTGCTCCTGCCGTGACCTCCACACTGTGTCATTGTGCCACTCTGTGGCCTACTCCTGTTTTTGCCACCTCCAGAATGTCATTGTGCCACTCTCTGACCTCATGCTGCTGCTGTTAATGCCATCAACTCGACACTGTGTAAGTGTGCACTTCGAGGTCCTCATGCTGATGCGGCCGTCACCTCCACTCTCTGTCATTGTGCCACTCTGTGGCCTTCTACTGTTTTGCCACCTCCATAATGTCATTGTGCCACTGTCTGACCTCATGCTGCTGCTGTGGCTGCTGCCGTGATCTACACACTGTGTCATTGTGTCACTGTCTGACCTCATGCTGCTGCTGTGGCTGCTGCCGTGACCTACACATTCTGTCATTGGGCCTCTGTCTGACCTCATGCTGCTGCTGTGGCTGCTGCCGTGACCTCCACACTCTGTCAGTGTGCCACTGCCTGACCTCATGCTGCTGCTGTGTCGCTGCGGCTACACTGTGCATGGCCACTCTGTGAGCCTACTCCTGTTTTTGCACTCAGATGTCATTGTGCCACTGTCTGCACCTCATGCTGCTGCTGTGGCTGCTGCCGTGACCTACATACTGTGTCATGTGCCACTGTCTGTCATGTGTGCTTGGCTGCTGCCGTGCCCTACACACTGTGTAATTGTTCCACTCTGTGGCCTACTCCTCTTTTTGCCACCTCCAGAATGTTATTGTGCCACTCTCTGACCTCATGCTGCTGTGGCTGCTGCCGTCACCTCCATACTCTGTCACTGATGTTGCCAACTGAGCTCTCAGCTTGTTTTTTTCCAGCTTTTGCTGCCATGACTTTATCAGGCTACATTCCCGCTTCAGTTTTTTGGTCAGTTTTGCCCTCTTAAGTGCCCAGGGAATTTTATAGTGAAGCGATTCTAAGAGCAGCGGCAGTCATCTGCGTGTCATATTAAAACACAACATTGTATGAAGATCAAACCAAGCTCCCTCTGCATATTTAAGCATGGCATAATGTTCTACAGCACCCTGCAGGTTCTGTGCAGCCTGGAAATAGCTGTTTTTTTAACGCGATTCGTCCCGAAGCAATTCGGACCGAAGCAAATTTTGTCGGAAAATTCGGCGAGGTCACCGAATCGAATTTTTTAGAAATTCGCCCATCTCTAGTTATCATTCGCCCATAGCGGGAGGGATTGTTCAAGGATGATGGCAACATTATACGCTTGAAGGTTAGGGACAGCCATATCTCCATCTTTGTGACTATAAAATAGGAGATCTTTCTTGATTCTAGCTTTTTTTCCTCCCCAAATGAAGTTTAGGAATAGACTTTGGAGTTTATGAAGAATATGAGCAGGGAATAAATAAGGGATGTCATGACAAGTATATATGAACTTAGGTAATAAGGACATTTTCACAATGTTAATCTTCGCTATCCAAGAGAGGCCTAATTTAAATATTCGGTTAGTCTCCGTTTCAAGGTCTACATATAGGGAATTATAATTTGTGGAAATGGTATGGTGAGGTGAATTAGTTTACTGAAGTTGGTGCAAGGGAAAAGCCGAATTGTTTTAAGGACGTGGTTTGAGTATGGGTATTATTCACTGGAAAAATATATAGGATTTAGATTTGGTAAGTTTGTAGTATGAGA
>JAODAL010046941.1:0-30419 GCA_025379985.1 Phyllomedusa bahiana | reverse complement strand
AAAATTTGCTGTTTAAATTTTTAAAGGAAAGGTGCCTCTATAAAACAAAGTTTGGCCCTTGCCAAAAAGTAAAAAAAACCCTTTTCTAAAAAGTATACGGATAAAAAAATTTATTTTTTGAAAACCAAAAAAATTCCCTTTTGGTGTCGCCCAAAATTGTGTATTAAAATTTAAGTGAAAGGTGCCTTACCCAAAAAAGCTGGACTGGGCCCCCAAAAGGGTAAAAAACATGTTTTCGGAAAATGTTTTCGGAAATAAAAACGGTATTTTTGAAAACCAAAAAAATTACCCCCCTCCCGGGAGGAACAAAAATACCCTGTATTGAAATTTAAGGAAGCAAGGTGCCCCCTATAAACAAAGCGGGAAATGGGCAAAAGAGAAAAAACCCCCTTTTCTAAATTTGTAAAGGGATGGGGGGGGGGAGCCCTGATGGAAAAGCTGACCCGGAAAGCTTTTTAAGAGGGGACCCCAGCACTTGTCCTGTAAATCCTTTTGGTTGGGGGGAGCTTTTGGGAAATTTAAACCAAACCCCCGGGGACAACAAGCAGAGCTTTTTCCCTTCATACTCATGGGGGTATTCGGGTCATTTCCGGGACCGGGGTTTGGGGGATAAACTCGCCGCAACAAGGAGCCCCCAAAAGGTTTGGGATTTGGAGCGGGAAAAAGGAAGCCCAGGGACAGGTGGTCTGCAAAAAACGCGGGGGGAAGCAAGCATAGGTCCCCGCATGGGGCCCACTGGCAAAAATTACCCCAAATAGCCCACAATATGCGTTTTTTTAATTTTCCCTTCCCCCAAAATTATAAGCAGCTATTTTTGTTTTTTTAAGAGACACACTTTAGTGCCCCGGATACGAAAAAATGGCTTAAAAGGGAAATGGAGTGGGTTGGGGGGAGTCATTGTTTACCCCATTAATTTTTCCCAAGGGGGCCCGGCAGTATTATCCCCCAAAAAATCCATTTTTTTTGAATGTCTGGCTTTTGAGGAGAGATGGGGAGGGAGATTAATATGTGTTTACTTTTAAAATAAAAATCTTGCACATTTGTTTTGGTAAATCTTTTTATATGCCTCCACCCTAAAATTCCCAGTCCCCTTTAAAAGGCAAGTGCTTAACTTTGTGGATTTTTACATGATGTCCCCATTTCTTATTATGGGGGTTTTTAATATTTGTGGGGAAACCATCATTGGGATAAATTATCAGCAAAAAAATTTTCAAATACCCCAGCTTTGACTCCGTTTGGGGACACATAAATTGGGAGTTGGAATTGTAGACATCTGGCGTGCAAAAAAACCCCCTAATAGTTTCATATTCATGTTATTCTTGAAATGTAAAACCCAACCATTGTCTAGAATAGTTATGGTTTGGGAAAATTAAGGGCTCTGTAAAATTTTTGGGTTACTAAAATGATTTATCTTCCAGGGCTCCCTTTTTCTGATCTTTTCGCCAATGCTGATAAGTTTAAAAATTTCCTGTTTACCCCTTTGGAAATATGAGGGGGGGTGGGGGATTTAATGCTCCCCCTGGTTTTCCCCTTTTAATGGAATCAATTAAAATTGGGTCAGATTTGGAGGTTTTTCTTTCAGTGAATAGGACTCAGCTCCAAATAAATTTACAGTGGGGGAAACACTATGAAGGCGTCCCTTTAAAAGGGGGGTTGAAACGGGAAATTAGCACCGGGGAAGGGGGGTTTTAAAAGGGGGGGCTAAAAAAAAAATTTACCCGGGGACCCCGGTCAAGGCTGTGAAAAATTTTCCGTTCCCTTTTTTTGCTTGCACTTCCCCAAGCCGGGGGGGAAAACTGCTTTAAGGCGCGGAAACAATAAAACACATTTTATTTTGGGAATTGCTGAAAATAAAGGGTTTTTTAAAAAGCAAAACTTATTTTTGGGTGAAGGGGAGCAGGGGGGCCGTTACTTAGCCCCTTTTTTTAAATTTTCCCGGGGGCTCCAGTTTTTATACCACCCTTTTGGGGGGACAGCCCTCAGGCCCCTTTAAAAGCCCGGGAAACCCTTGGATGTTTTGGGAATATTGGGGGATTTTTAAAAAAATTTAAAACAAAATCACGACTTTGGGGTTTTCCCCACTTCTCAGTCCAAAATTTTTTACGGGATTTAGATCTTGCCCATTTTAAGTGCAAAACAGCGAGAGGAAAGGGGGGATGCGCCTTTTAACGTCTAGAGGAATGAAGGTGGCAGTTATGCCCTTTGGCAAATAATAAGTCCCCAGGGTTGGATGGTTTGCCCTACAGGGGGTATATCAAAAAAGTTTGGGGAGGTGTTGTTACCAAATTTTTTGGGGAGGTTTTTAAAGGATGCAGGACACAGGGGCAGGTTGCCTGCTTTCAATGCCAAGAAGGCGGAAATAATAGGGGTTTTTAAAAAACTTTTTAAAAGTTTCCATTGCCCCCAAAGTCATAAAAAGGCCCATTTCTCTAAAGTGGATCCCCAAAAAAATTAAAGTAAGGCATTTCCCCCCCCGGGGAAACAGACAAACTGCGGGGGTATCAGATTTTCCGAAAAATTCCTGTTTAAAGGGGGGGTTTTTCCCCATTCCCAAGGAGGGGATGGGCCCCCCAATAAAATTTTAAGGGGAGACGGGTACCTGAACTTTGCAGCTTCCTTTTTGAAAAAACACGGGGGCCCTTAAGGCAATTGTTCTTTAGATGCTCCCTAAGGCCTTTGAAGGGGTGGAGGGGAAATTTCTTATGGGCGGTTTAAATAAATTGGGTTTTTGGCCAAAAAATTTTATTTCCGGGAAATTAACCCTTTTAAAAATGACCCAAAGGCTTAAGGTTTGCAGTTTTTTTAATTTACAATCAGAAGACTTTTGATTTGCAAAGGGGGAAACAAGACAGGGATCCCCTTTGTACCTTTGCAAATTCCCCTGGAAATTTGAGCCGTTAGAGCTCAGTTTTAGAGCAAAACGCCCCATTTTGGGAAGGCCCTTTTTTGGAAGGGGAGGTTTGGAAGGGACAAAAATACCCTTTTATACGTAAAGTTTAATCCCCCCTTTTTTTTTGGCTAATTGGAAAGGGTAAATTGCCAGGGGAAATTTAAAATGAACAAAAAAAAAGCTTTTGGTTTTCCCTACTCGGTTTTTGGAACAAAAAAAATTTTGGGGGAAGTTTTTCCCTTTTAATCCCAAGTGGATGCCAGGATCAAATTTATTTCACCCCGGGAAAATTTTCCCTTTTCCCTAGTGTCCCATTCTTTCCGTTACCGGGGTTTTATAAATATTTCGGGAAAATTTTAAAAAGGAAATTTGGGGGGTTTTAATTTTGGAACCCAAATTGCTAGTTAAATTTAAAAAAAAATTGGATTTTCTGGCGAATTTACCATTATGATAGCGGGAAAGTTCAAATTTATGGTTTTAAAATGTTTTGGTTTGCCCCATTTGTTGTACCCCCCAAAATTATATTTCTCCAATTTGGCTCCCCCAGAGTTCTTTTTAAGTCAATGCTATTTTCAGAGCCCTTTATCTGGGCAGGAAAAACCATGCCCGGGGATAAAGTTTAAAAAACCCCTCCCAATTCCCAAAAGGACGAGGGAAGGGTTTTGGGAAAAATTCCAAACCACCCAGTTTACTTTTTGGCAGAAAAAACGAAAATTTTATGAGAGATTGGGATGGGGAATACCCCCCTGGTTGCCCCGAATTTTTTGTCCCTTCGGGATTTGAGTCAGGGGCAACTGGGGGCCTTTCAATATGTCTCTCAACTGCTTACATTTTGTCGGGGGGTGTTTAAAAATTTTTCAGCCAAATTTTGCAAATGGAATTTGCCCTTACCGCTTACCCCGTATACAAATTTTCTTACGTTTTTAGGCACGAAAAATAATCCAGAAAAAACAGACAAAATTTCAATTTTTTTTTTGCCCAAAAGTTTACTCCGGTTAAGTTTGGGTACAAATCCCAAAAAAAGAAGGGGGACTGAAAAATCCACTTTAAAATAAATTTTTAAAAATAGGCCCAAACTTTTTTGTCTAGAAAAAATTTTTAAAAAAAATTTTCCCCGTAAAAAAAAGGGGGGAAAAAGGGAGTTTATTTTGGGCCCCCCTAAAAAGGAGCCCTTAATATTTGGGGAAATTAAACTTAAGGAAACCCCAAATTTTTCCCCAAATTGGGATTTCAGGATGTAAAATCAATTTATTAATTTTAAAATCAGTTTATGAACCCCTATTTTTCAAATTTTTCTTTTTTTTTATAAAATAAAAAATTGGGAAAAAAATTTGGGGCCCATCCCCCTTTCTTGGGGTTTTTAATGGTGTCATGTCCCACCGGCACCCCCTCTAAATCCCCTATATTTTTTGGCATTGCCCCTAAACAAGGGGCCCGTTTTATTGGTTTATTTTTTTGACCCAAAATTTGACCCAGCGAAAATTTTTTCAAAATTATAGTGGAAATTTGAATATTTTGGTTTTTGTTTTTTTGGGATTTTTTGGAAAATTTAAATGGTTTAAAAAAGGCTGAGAAAATCGCAATATTGGGAACCTTTTATTTTTGGAAAGGAAAAAAACCTTTTTTTTTTTTTTTTTTAATTTTTAAGGCCAAAAAAAATGGCTGGATCCCGGGGAAAAACCTTTCCCGTAAACCCAACAGGATTTTTGTTAATAAATGAACCTGGTTTGATTGCTTGGAGAGAGGGGTGTATTATAAGGGAGGACCCAAAACTTTAAGTATAAAAAAAATATGGGCTAAAATGGTGGATACTTTTTGGTCTTGCTTGCACCGAACTTAGTTAGGCCGAGGGGGGTTGGGGAGCCCTGGGCTAGAGGTTCCTGGGACTGTGCCCTTGGCAGTTGTGTGGTGGAGGCGTCCGCAGCCATTTCAATTTTTTTTGGTGCAAAAAAGAATTTGTTTTTAAATTATTGATTGCCCAAAAGGGTGATTGTAAATGGAAATTTTACTGCTTTAAAAACTGGAGTTTGGTTTGGGGGAGGTGGGCTGGTTTATGTTTTGGGGATAAAATTTTTAAATTTTGGTCTTCCCAATGACTTTAAAATTTTTCCCCTTGTTTGTCTTTTTTTATATTTTAAACCAATAAAAAGGTTTTAGGGGGTAAAAAAAAAAAAAAATTTTTAAAACCGGAAAAAAAACCAGTATTTTTTGCACCAAAAAAACACCTGCGGGTGTTTGACAAATTTTGCTGTATTAAAATTTTAAAAGGGGAAAGGTGCCTCTACCCAAACAAAGCTGGACTGGGCCAAAAGGAAAAAAACATGTACTGAAATTTTATACGGAAAATTTAAAGGGTTTTATTTTTGCCCCTTAAAAAAAAATAAAACCGGCGGTCCCCGAAAAAAATTGCTGTATTGAAATTTTAAGGGCAAAGGGCCTCAAACCCAACAAAGTGCGCCTGCCCCCCAAAAAAGTGAAAAAACCCCTTTACCCCTTAAAAATGAAAATACGGTTTAAAAAAAGTTTTTTTTGCCCCCCTAAAAAAAAACCCCCTCCCGGTTGGACAAAAATTACTGTTTTTAAAATTTTAAAGTGGCAAAAAGGTTTTGCCTAAACAAAAAGCTGGACCTGGGCCAAAAAAAGTTGAAAAAAATGTTTTAAAAAATGCAAAAGGTTCTTTTTTAAACGGTTTTTTTGGGTCCCCCTTAAATAAAACCACCTCCCCCCGGGTCCCCGAAAAAAAAATTCCCTTTTTGAAATTTAAAATTTTGAAAGGTTGCCCCCCTTTTCAACAAAAGCTTCCTGCCCCAAAAAGTGAAAGGGTTACACCATTGAAAATGTTTTACGGATAAAAAACGGTTTTTTTGCCCCTTAAAAAAATTTCCCCCCCCGACGGTGACAAACAAAATTCTGTGTTTGAAAAATTTAAGTGAAAAGGTGTTTCTAACCAACCCAAAAAGTTGGCCTCCCAAAAATTTGAAAAAAACACCGTTTTGAAATCTATAAAGGTTTTTAATTTAAAGGTTTTTTTTGCACCAAAAATTTTCCCCAACCTGCATTTGGCGAACAAAAATTAGCTGTTTGTTTTTTTAAAGGTGCCCAAGGTTTTCCCCCTTCTTTTTCCCAGCAAACCCGGGTTGCCCCAAATTTTTGAAAAAACCCCTTTCGAAATTTTTTTTCCCCCCTTTTTAATTTTTTAAAGGTTATTTTTTAAAAACCTAAAAATTAACACCTCCCGGTGAAAACAAAAATTGCCTGTTTTGGAAAATTTAATGTCAAAAGGTGCCCTTTTCCCCCTCAAAAAATTCGGGGGGAAAGGTTTGGAAAAAACCCCGGTTTATTTAAAAATTTTTTATTTAAGGGGTAAAAAAAACCCCGGTTTTTTTTTCACCTAAAAATCCCCTTTTGCCGGGTGACAAACAAAATTCCCCTGTATTAAAAAATTTAAGTGCAAAGGCCCCCCTCCCCAAAAAAAGCGGGAACTGGGAAAAAAAGTAAAAAAAAACCCCCGTAACCCTAAAAATTGTTTTTCCCCCCGGTTAAAAATTAAAACCGGTATTTTTTGCCCCTAAAAAAATAAACTTCCCCGAAGGTGACAACAACAAAATTTCCCTGAAAAATTTTTGAAATTTAAAACTTTGCAAGGGGTTCCCCCCCTTTTTATCAACAAAGCTGGACGGGGCAAAAGTGAAAAAAACCCCTTTTATTAAATGTTTTCCCCCATCGGAATTAAAAAACCCCGGGTTTAATTTTTTGCTTTTTTAAAAATTACACTTTTCGGGGTTTGGAAGACAAAATTTGCTGTATTGAAAATTTTAAAAGTCCCCAAGGGTGCCTTTCCCTTGTGAATAAAACCCCCCCTGGACGGGGCCCCCCCCCAAAAAATTGAAAAAAAACACGTATTTGAAAGTAAGGGGATAATAAACGGTTTTTTTTGCACCAAAAATTTACACCGGGTGCGAAAAAAATTTCCTGTATTAAAAAATTTAAAGTGCAAGGTGTCTTGAAAAAAGCGGGCCCCTGCCCAAAAGTAAAAAAACCCTATCTGAAATGTTTACGGATAATAAAAGGGTATTTTTTGCCCCTAAAAAATACACCTGGGGGTGAGGGACAAAATTTGGCTGTATTAAAAATTTAAGGGGCAAGGTGCCTTTATAAACCCAAAGCGGGGGCCTCCCCCCCAAAAGGGGAAAAAAACCCAACCTTTTCTAAAAATGTATCCCGGAAAATTTAAAAAGTGGAGTTTTCCCCCTAACAAATTTAGACCTGGTTACTAGAAAAAGTCTGTATCCAAATAAAAGTTCGGGGCTCCCCAAACACTACAAGTAATATTTCAACAGAAAAATGTTTTAAAAAGTCATTCCCAATGAAATTGTCTAAACAAAAGTCCCCGGCCCCTGAACTCTATACCCAATATCCTTTTTAAAACCCTTTTTAAAGAGCTTGTCTGTGTTCGCCCCGGGGGCCCCTCCCCCCCTTCGCTCCCCGTGATTTTTTCAGGGCCCCTTTTAAAATTCTCAGTCAAACTATCTAAATCTTCCAATCTTTAGTCTCCCCAAGGGTTCTAATGTTCCCCTGCTAAAAGTATAGCTGTCTTGTGAAAAAAATAGAAACAATTTCGCTGAGTGTTTGCTGAGCGTTTGGAAAAGAGGCAAGAGCGAAACTTTCCTACCCCTATGAGACGCGGCACACATAAAGGCAGAACGGGAAAGGCCTTTTCTATGAAAAAACTGGGGTCATGTGATTTTTCCACCCCAATCGAAACCCAACCAACAATCCGTCAGGGACGTGCAAAACACAGTTTAACCCTGCTCTATTCTCTAAGTGTTTTTGCTGGCCCCCCCAAAATGCGGGAAAGCGCTGAAAAATGGCGGGGGATTTTAATAGATTATGAAAAAGATTTTAACCTAAATTTTTCGCGTGATCTAAAAACCCTTCCCAAATAAATAAAAACCGTCCCTATTTCAATTTTGGCCCGAAAATTTTAATTTCTTCAAAAATAGTTTGGTAGAAATCATTTTTTCACATCTTTGGTAAACAAATTTTCACAGACTTCAAATACACATATGAAATGTAAAACTTTTCCTTTGATCAAGAACCCATTTCCATTAATCTAGAAGCTTAGTTTTTAAAAAATTTAGGTCCCCTGTTGGGTTTGTTGGGAAAACTATTGAAAAAGTTTTGGGGGGTTTGGGAATATTTTATAAAACATACTGTTGAAACCAGAAATTATTAATATTTGCCAAATACCAGAATAATGAAGGAGAATTTTTAAAAGCATTTTTATTACTTTCTGCAAAGTCAAAAGTTTACATACACTAGGATTACTATGCCTTTAAACAATTTGGGACAGCCCATATGATGATATCATTGATATCATGTTTTTGGAAGCCTCTAGGTTTATTGGCAACATCTGAGTGAGAGACACAGCTGTGGATGTATTTTAATCCACACCAGAAACACACTGCTTCTGTGTGTAACATCATGGGAAAGTCTAAAGAAATCAGCCAAGATATCAGGAAGAGAATTGTGGACTTGCACAAGTCTGGTTCATCCTTGGGTGCAATTTCTAGATGCCTGAAGGTGCCTCATTCATCTGTACAAACAATTATATGCAAGTACAAACAAGATAGGAATATCCATCCATCATACTGCTCATGAAGGAGACGAGTTCTGTGTCTCAGAGATGAACGTGCTTTGGTCCGACATGTGCATATCAACCCAAGAACAAAAGCAAAAGACCTTGTGAAGATTCTGGCGGAAGCTGGTAAGATTGTGTTATTATCCACAGTGGAATGATTCCTGTATCAACATGGGCTGAAAGGCCACTCTGCCTGGAAGAAGCCATTACTCCAAACGAAACATATAAAAACCAGATTAGTGTTTACAAATGCACATAGGAGCAAAGACCTACATTTTTGGAAACATGTCCTGTGATCTGTTGAAACTAAAGTTTAACTGTTTGGCCAAAATGACCATTGTTATGTTTGGAGGTAAAAGGGAGAAGTTTGGAGCCTAAGAACAGCATCCCAACTGTGAAACATGAGGGTGGCAGCATCATATTGGGGGGTTGTTTTGCTGCAGGAGGGACTGGTGCACTTCACAAAATAGGTGGCATCATGAGGAAAGAAGATTATGTGGCAATACTGAAGCAATGTCTCAAAACATAGGCCAGGAAGTTAAAGCTTGGGTTGCTCTTCCAAATGGACAATGACCTGAAGCATACTGCCAAACTGGTTACAAAGTGGCTTAAGGATAACCAAGGCAATGTTTTATAGTGGCCATCACAAAGCCCTGATCTCAATCCTATTGAAAATGTATAAACAAAGCTGAAAAGGCAGGTGCGAGCAAGGTGACCTACAAACATGGCTCAGTTATACCAGTTCTGTCAGGAGGAATGGGCCAAAATTCCTACCAACTATTGCGAAAAATTGTGGAAGGATATCCAAAATGTTTGACCCAAGTCATGCCGTTTAAGGGCAATGCTATCAAATACTAATGAGATGTATGTAAACTTTTGACTTTGCAGAAAGTGATAAAAATGCCTTAAAAATTATCTCTCTCATTATTCTTGCATTTGGCAAACATAAATAATTTTGGTTCCTAATTGACCTAAAACAGGGAAGGTTTATTCTGATTTCATGTCAGAGATTGAGAAAACATACATACTTATTCTTATGTGTATTCTTATATTGTGTATGAAAACTTGTAAATTTCCGGTTTCAACTATTGACATATATAGATAGACAGATAGATAGATATATACTATATTATATAATATATTATATATATTATATATATATATATATATATATATATATATATATATATATACTTCTCTGGATTAACCCACAGCAGAAAAACAGGCTGAATCAGATGTACTTGTGTTTTATTGACTTATTGCATTTCAAACTTTGTTACTATAACAGTTGCTGGTAATCTGTAACTTTACAAATGGTTTTTCTCTACTGGCAGGTATTGACCATGTTATCACATTTATTTAATGTATTTTACAATGTGCATAAAAATTAGAGAAATGAGCCAAAATCTCAACCATCCAATTGAATACACATGAAAAACTCATTAACAGTAGCCTATGCTTAGAGTCAATACTAGTTTAAAGTTTACATTAATGTGTACAACATTCTTTGTTTTAATTAATTCTATGTTAATTGTTTAACAATCTCTTTTTTTATGATATCAAACATAAACAGGATATTTGACTATTTTGTACAGAGATCCACATATGCCATTCAAGCTATTTTAATGTCCTGTTAGGGACTATTTGTGAAAAATGCTTCACAAACATTTTACAACTAATTTACAGCACAAGTGTTTTCAAATGGAATGATTTGCATATGTTCCCTGCAATTATTTTGGCAAATGTTCCCTGCTAATGTTATAAAAAGTAATTTTAACCTACTTGACAAAAAATGCAATCATGCAAATAGATAACAGCTCATAATCACAACGCTCAACCTCAGAGATGAATGATGAAAACATACACATATTCATCAGTGCACTAATAAAGAGATGTTGCCACTTCATAACTATGCAGATCTGCACAGTTATATCGCTTTCTTTCTGAGGAAAAAAATATGGTGTTTCCTTGGGGATCGACTTTTACAAAAATATCTAGTAATGCAACCTAAATGTTTCAATTATACAATAGCAAGAAGACAGATGTGTGAACTTTCACATAGATGTAGGCAGAATGCTAATATGGCAGACATGTCAATATTGTGGCACAGTGATTTTCTGGTGCTAAGCCAAAATTTAGCTTAATTCTGTGAATAGAGATCAGTTTATCTGATCCAATTTGCTTTAAATCAAATAATGAGCTGGATGCAGATATAGCTGAATACCATGGGCATAACCATGGCCATAGCAGCTGCTATGGGGCACAGAGGTTAAGGGGGTTCACTTATGTGCAAGTTCCTTGTACTGTACCTTTTTAAAGTAATAACAAGTTGGTGGCTTTCTAAGATTTAGCACGACTATGTGGGTTCTCTGATAGAGAATGCTATCATATCATGACTTTAATCAATCTGATTGTGCTGTTGCTTCCTTTTCCTGCCATAACTTGGTGGTGACCCCTCATTTTTTATGGAGGTTTTTCAAATCTAGATATTATGCTGTGAAATACTATGGCAGAAACAGGACTCTTTTGTTTCCACTCCTTTTACTTTTCCCCAGTACACTCGTTAGAATGGGAAGGGGTTTTGGGAGTGCCACCATTACTACTTTGCATGGCCATAAAAGTGACACTTTGATTGTTTGGGGCACAAGATGGGCCACTGTTACTACATGCAAGGCACTTAGGAACTTGTATTATTGTGTATAAGGTACAGTGGGGAAAAAAAAGTATTTAGTCAGCCACCAATTGTGAAATTTCTCCCACTTAAAAGAAGGGGGGTTGTAATTGACACATGGGTTTGGGACTCAGCTATGAGAGACAAAATGAAAAAAATCCAAAAAAATCACTTTGTCGATTTGAAAGAATTTTTTTGGAAAAATTATGTGGAAAAACATTTGGTCTTCTACAAACAAGCAAGTTTTTCTGGCTCTAAAAGGCCTGCAACTCTTCTTGAGGGGGCCCTCTGTCCTCCACCATTCCCCTGAGTAATGGCACTTGTTTGAACTTTGTTATCACATAAAAGCCCCCTGTCCACAACTCAAACAGACACTCCAAACTCCACTATGGTGAAGACCAAAGAGGCTGTCGAAGGACACCAGAAAAAAAATTTGTACCCTCAACAGGCTGGAAGATAATCTGCAATAGGCAAGCATTTGGGTGTGAAGAAATCGACGGGGGAGCAAAAAGGGAAAAAATGGAAGACATACAAACACTGATAATCTCCCTCCATCTGGGCTCCCCCAAAGATTCGCCCAGGGGTCGAAATGTCACAAGAAATGAGCAAAAACCCCAAACCACAGGGGAGGACCTAGTGAATGATTGCGAGAGCTGTGACCAACAAAACAAAGGGCTCCATCGAAAACCAACCCTCCAGGGACTCAGATCCGCGGTCCCAGAGTGCCCCCATGCTTAAGCCATACATTTTTGGGGCCCCATCTGAAGTTTGACAGAAGCCATTGGATATCCAGGAGGCTTTGGGGAGAAATATAGGGGTCAGAAAAAAACCAAATAGAACGTTTGGGAGAAACATAACTCGTCGGTTTGGGGAGAAGAAACTGAGTTGCATCAAAAAAACCCCATACCTCTGTGAGCATGGGGGGGGAAACATCATGCTTTGGGGCGTTTCTCTGCATAGGGACCGGATGACTGTCCCGGTTTTTTGAAAAAATGAACGGCCTGTATGTGAGATTTTGAGTGCAAACCTCCTTCCCAAAGCAAGGGCAGAAGATGAAACGTGGGTGGGTCTTTTAGCATAAATGATCCAAGCACACACCGCCAGGGCAACAAAGGAGTGGTTTGTAAGAAGCATTTTGGTCCTGGAATGGCCCAGCCCGTCCCAGATCCAACCCCATGAAAACCTTTGGAGGGGGTTGTTGCCAAGGGGCAGCCCAAAAAAAATCATACTTAGAGGGGATCGCATAGAGGAAAAGGGGGCCCAAATCCAGCAAATTGTGCCAAACCCTTTTGAAGCTTTCAGAAAATGTTTTACCTCTGTCTTGCAAAAAAAGTATTGAGTGAGCTTTTGTTATTGACGATACTTTTTTTCCGCCTAATTTGAAATAATTTTTTTTAAATCAATAATGTTTTTCGGATTTTTTTATTTTTTTTCCCATAGTTGAGCTCTACCTATGATGTCAATTAAAGGCCTCTCTCGTCTTATTAAGTGGGATAACTTGCACAATTAGTGGCTGACTAAATACTTTTTTACCCCACTGTATGTAGAAAGAAATTATTTCTATGTGGTCTCTACCCCAGCCAGGCAAGCAACATGTCAGCTTAGCTGGAGCTACCTGATTATGTTACCAAAGTGGTACCATAGCTCTTTCCACAAAAAGGGCTTCGCAATAATGGGGATATCCCATTAATGCTCCATTACCTAGTGCTTGGTTAGCAGTCTCTGTGAGAAGTTCTCTATTTTTCTGTTACCATTTTTTCTATTTTTAAAAGGTTTTTCCGACTTGCTTAACCCTTTAAACTTGAACCCAAAACTGGCCTGACCTTCTACATTCCCCCCCCAGTATTTTATCTTGGCATGTGATTACCTGCTTGTTGCTGACTTAGAGATGTACTGATTTTGTCTTTTGCATGTCATGGGCCATAAAACTGTTCATTGAGGACTAGTTTTGATCGAACCTTTTCTGAAAATTTAAAGTTTGGTAGTACTATCGATTTTTTAAAACTCGAACAAACAAACTTTTTTAAGCCTTGGGAAAAAAAAGTTCTAGTTTGACACCATTTTCATTTTCACGGCTTTGCATTTTTTCCACTCGTACAGATCACAAAAAAGTGTAAATAACGTCATCACTGATGTGAGACTCTCTTTAGCTCTATAATCACATCCCAGTTATATAAATTCCACGTATTGCCTTGTGAACACCATTTTCACTCATCTTGTAATTTTACAGACTGCCTTAATTTATTTAAAGATTTTCCTCTCCATAATACAATGTTATGGATTTTGAATTTGCGGGCCCGTATTTTTTAAAAACCCAGAAACTTTATTTGGCACATTGCAGGCTCACTAATGCCTAACTCTCAATACTGGATAAAAATTTTAAAACAGAATGCTTGGTTTTGGAAAAATCATACTCTGCCAAAAAAGTTCTGTTTTTGCAGTATTGGGGTTAAAAATCATTTTATAAACCCGTTCCAATTCCATAAAAAAAGAAAATTTCTAAAAAAGGTTTAATTGGTGAAAATTATTCTGAGTGGAGAAAAGTTTACCGCTACCGATGCACCTCCTATAGCTACGCCCCTGCTTGCAAGCTGTCCTCATCTTTTCAGTTAGCCATTTAAAGGAATAAAGTATTTTAGCCTCTCAATTTTTTTCTGTCACTTTTACAGCCAAATTTTCTTCACTAAGTTGTTCTACATATCCAGTTTGCTCTTCTGCATGCTAAATACAGCTACTCCTCACCTGTATAGGTATAAAAATTAACCAGAACATCTTCTCTCATTCACTTTAATGAGGTTCTAGTTTGAGTTCTAGTTCGACTAGAACCTCAAACCGAACACCACTATTGTTCTAAGTTCTACTCGAACTAGAACATTTTACTGTTCGATCATCTCTATTGAGGATTGGGGACCAATACCAGGGTATTCGACCAGTACAATCTATATCTCCTTGCAAGGGTTCGAGTGAAGAACAACAGATACTTTGGACTCTGTGCCTTAGGTTAACCTACACCAACCCAATAACAGTCCCCTGAACCCTGGTCCGCCCTTGCTTGTACACTGCTTCTAATACTCTCATTTTGATTGACCTAATCTATCCCTGATATGTACATAGCTGAGGCCAGATTGCCAGGCTTCAACACATGATAATGGACTAAAATTCAAAGGAGTGTAACATTTAATTAAAATTAAGGAAGAGATGGAAAAGAGCTAAATTTCAAAACCACTGACTGGACTAACACAACAAATGGAGGGAATTACCACCATGCTTAAAAGCTTAAAGGGATGTCCTCACCATGTTGTTTCCAGAGTTTGCTCTTGACAGCCAGCTCCAGGCTCCCATTTCCTGTTTAGGCTGGGGGTGGATCTACAGCAGTGATTGGCAATTCAGCTCTGTTATTCATAGTTGTTACAGAAGCATTGCAAATTGTAGGGTTTAAACAGTAGGACAGAAGGCTACAGAGCTTTAAAGAGTTAACGTTTATCAGTAACATAGATAAAAAAAAAACTCCTGTGTTGCTAATAACACACAGCAATTAGTTACCTCACCATCCTAACCATCCTGACCAGGGCAGCGGGAGCAATGAGTGCAGAAAAAAATGATTGGTAACCTAGGGAAGTTTGTGCGAACAAGTAGGAGATAAGATCTGCTCTAGCTGCAAAATGAAGCAAAATCAGAACAGCAATGTCTCTGGATAGACTTTTTTTTAACATTGCCTTTATGTTTAAAGGTATGTCCACACGGTGTGTTGGATCCTTTTTTGGATTAATTTTTCATTACATGGAAAACGCATTGAAAACTGCATCCAAGAAATGTAACCAAAAACGCATTTGCAAATGCGTTTTTGGATACATTTCTTGGATTTGTTTTTCAATGCGTTTTCTTTTACATCACAGAAATTAAATTTTTAATCCAATGCGCATCCAAAACGTACCTAACTCGTACCCAAAAGTGTGTTGCGTTTTTGGGTCCATTTTTCAGGCTCGAAAAATGCACTCCATTGTTTCCTATGGGGATTTCACTTGCGTAAAACGCAAGTAGAATTGACATGACAATTCTTTAAACGGATCCGACAAATGCATCGAAAAGACGCAAATAAACGCGCAGCAGTGATCACTCATCTGAACAGCAATGCGTGTTTTACATTGAAACTAATGTAAATCACACTGCACATTGTTAGATGAGTTTTTGGGTCCATTTTGGGTCCAAAAAGCGGATCCAAAAATGTATCTGAAAAACACAGTGTGAACATACCCTACAGCTAATCATGATGATGAGAATAACCCTTTAAAAACAAATATGTTTAGCAATGATGGAAAGTCCAAGATTTGCAGAAACCTGAAGCTCTGTGGTGGCACCTTCCATATAGTCACTGCCCACTACAGAATAATTAGATCCAGCTGCTTCTGATCCTAAAATATCTTTACTGTAGCAGTTTATCGGAGACAGTAATTCCAGCTATTTGTCTACAGCTGCCAATTATTGTTTCTGCTAAATCGTGTACCTCCCAAACCAACCAAATAAAAATATGAGCTTTGATTATGTTTTTATTACTTTGCAAAAAGTATCTCTTTTTCCTGAACCTTATTGCATTTCTGGAAGATATGGCAATTATTTATGACAAACCTCACAGGACAGCATCCACAGAATCTAATATAAGTTTGTTACGTCATTGCTTCAGGCATGAAATTCTGAAGTAGACTATATCATAAAATTCCAGGTAAAAGGACATATGCAAGATTTTCCTACTGTCCTTCAAGTTTGATCAATGAGAGATCCCAGGAGTGGATGAGTAAAGACCAGGTTAGGTTGGACCACATGGGTGGCTTTCCAATTATCCATTGAAGGGTTCCTGAGAAAACTGTAACTTCAGAGTCAAAGCAAATACAGATCAACTTAGCCCAGTCTTTACTCTCTATTAAAGAATATTGAAGGGAATGGCAAGCTAATATCCGCCTATTCTGAAAACAAGATATCTTCCACTGGATTGGAAGTGTCACAGACCATCCAGTTAACCCTTACAAGCCAGTAAAAAACCCTAACTCCAACTTTTATGATTTATGCCAAAATCAACTGGAATTAACCTGAATTGAATTTATTTAGGTCAAATTTGACTTTGATTCAAATCTTAACCATAATAGAGAACTTTGGCTAATCTTATTTTGGTGGATGTTACATAATGGGAGGATTTACTGATCAAAATGCAATGGCATTCTTGTTCAAATTGAGCTAGAATTCAGGTGTACATGCTATGTGCCACATTTATAAAATGCTTTAGACCCCTTTTGTGTCTCACTAGAATAGGGGGATGGGAATGTAATTTAGGTGATAAAGGGCATGATAGGGGGAGGGCATTGCATTGGTTTATTTACTATAAGCACCATAATTAGTTTATGAAGTGCATACTTGGTCTTCTGTTCTCTTACTGGTTCTGGCAGTCGGGAAGTCACTGCTGCAGTGGTCATGGGACATTTCCTAACATCCTTGCTGAATGGTGATGTCAAGCAAAGCACATTACCATAACAGTCAATCAGCAATTAGAGAGGTGATGTTCCAACTGCCAGCACCAGGAAGTCCCAACAGAGGACTGAGGGAAACGACGGACAGCAGCAGTGCTGGGATGGAGGTAAAGAAAAAGCTAAGTTTTATCCAGCACCCCATACAGTGGAAATATATGTGCAGAAGATTCTCCAAGATGCAAAATAAATGTGGGAAAGTGTGCTACATTAGTGAACACCAGGGGATAATTGGAAATTATGTATATTAAATGCAACAAGTTTCATTATATGCAGGGCCGTCGTTAGGGCAGTACTACCAATACTGCTGTATGGGACCCAGGGACCCAGCCACTTTGTGAATCAAGGGGGAGGTCTGTGGCCACTGGGAGATACCATTCAATTGTTTCACCAGTAATGGTGGTAATGGATGCAGTGATGTCATCGCAACACTTACTCTGCTTCCTGTCCTAGGCCTCTAGTCTAAAGCACCAGGCTTGGGGCCGAGAGCAGGCAGACTCACAAGGGGAGCATAGAGAGGTAAGTATCTACCTACTGGGGGCCCTTCTAATGACCTACCTACTCTGAGGCCCCTACTCTACCTACCTCCGGCAGAGGCCCTAATGTACCGACCTACCCCGACCTACTGAGGGGGGGGCCCTATCGACCTACCTACTGGGGGCTCTTTTTTTACCTATCTATCTATTGGGGGTCCCTATCTACATACCTACTGGGGATTCCTCTCTATCTGCCTACCTACTGGAGGGCTCTATCTACCTGCCTACCTACCTACCTACTGGAGGCTCTATATACCTACCTATAAGAGGGGGACCTATAAATCTACTTAACTACTAGAAGCTCTATATAACTACTTCAGGGCATCCTATATACCTAGGTACCATGGGCTCTACCTAACTAATTACCAGAGCACCAAGGGGGAAACTACTACAATATTAGTCACGATAGATAGGGAGTTTGTACATAGTGGGAAGGTGTGTGTGTGGGGGGGGAGGGGCACAGTAAAGAGGATGATAAAAAGTGAGGAGTCTCAGGTATTTATATTGTAAATTCTGCACACTTGTATCTACCACTATAGGTTCACTGTATTGTGGTATTATTGGTCTTGGTGTAATGGTTTATATTCAGTTACAGTAGGGTGGTATTATTTAGTCACTTTATGGTGGAGATATGTGGCGATGATGTGGCAGTATTAGGTTTGGTCAGCATATGGTATTAGTCACCATATGGTAGTGACGTGGGGTATTATTTGGTCTTTGTATATTGTTGATGTTTGGCAATATTGGTCTGAGTTTACTGGTTTTGTCAGTAACATTATGGTGGTGACACATGGTGATCATGTGGCAGTATTTGCTGGCCCTAAATCCAAAAACAATGGCACAATTACATATTTTTCTTGTTCACCCCACAAATATTTTTCTTTTCTGGGATGGTGTGACGGGGGTTGCAAGGTAGAGGGCGAAGTGGCAGGGTAGGCAGGGGTGGGGGAGAGACGCTTCAGCTGTATGGGGCCGAAATTTCGATGGGGGCCCTATTTTAAATTTTTTCAACTTGCATTCACGATGGTGCTTAATTTTTTATTTTTATTTTTCAAACTGTAGTTTTACTTTTTTGCATACTTTATAAAGATGTTCAATAAAAAAATAGATTTTGAGAGATGCTGATGTCTTGAATAATTTTCTTCGGGGAATTTTTCTGCCCTACAACAACATATTGAAAGGAAAGCAAACTTTGCCCATGTCACACATGGAAAAAATTTAAAATGATAAACAAAAAAGCATTGACTGGAAAGAAATATAAACTTTCCTTTCACTAAATAAACAACAGAGGCATTTTTTTCAATATAAAAATTTGTAGTAAAAAAATTTGGATGTGAACATATCTAGCAGCACTTAATTATTTATTACAACTCCATAGTATTTGCTTTTATAATGACTCCTCAAATATCATATCAGGGCCCGGTTTACATTATTTCTGTGGTGTAGCATATGAATGGAAAAAGAAAACAAATACGGGAAATCCAAAACACCACTATGTTTTCAGCTTAAAATGTCATGCTTTATTTTTTTTCAATACTATATCACTAAATGCAATGCAAAACAATTTTCATGCAATGTGATTTATAAAATACTTATACCAAGCATATTTTTTTTTCTTGTGACACAAAAACACGTAATTATGTTGATTTTCCTACCTGAGCTAATTGGCATTCATATAAATTACTAAATTGATCTTTCTTATGGTTTGTCATTTATTAACCCTATTGTGTGTTTAAAAGCTACCACACTGCAGACCTGAACATTTTCCAGCTGTTCCCTATTATTTCATTTTAGCAATAAAGTGCTCACTAAATGATTTAATAATTTGTCACAGCTTGAATAGAGCACTTAACTTTATGTGCCAGCCATTAACTTTTCTTTTTGAAAACTTGGTCTTCTGCAGTGTAAATTACATATGATTTTTCAAGCTTATGAAAATATGGGCAAGGACCCAGACACTTTCATGAAGTCTTTAATTTAACTGTATAATACCAATTAAAAAAATGTCTATAAAAACAAAATCATATATCACAAATTAAAAACCCCAAAAAAAATAAAAGTACTCAAATTTTAAAAATCATTTACTTTTATTTTATTTGTTTTATTATACAAAATACATATATTTAATCCAACTGTCACAACTAAAACAAGAAATTTAAAAACAAATCAAAATCATATACAGCTCTGGAAAAATTTAAGAGACCACTGCAAAATTTTCAGTTTGTACATTGTTATTTTATTATATAAACTACTTGTCACGTCAAGGGAGGTACAGTGAGCCCTGACTGGAACCCAGCCCACTGTCCCTGCCTACTTGACGTGCTGCCCTAGGCGGCAGACAGCAACTGGGCGACAGTCCCTGCGCTGCTAAAGTGCTGAGGCGTCAGGAGCAAGAATAATCAGATAGTCCGGGCCAATACCAAATCAGGAACGCCAAGCCACAAATCAGAACCAGAGGGATAAACGTAAATAAGCTTGTGTCAAAATACAAACGGGAGCGAGGTACAAAAACAGAAGACAAGCCGGGGTCAGGAGAACAAGCCGAGGTCAGGTACACAGGTAAGCAGACAAAAAAATAGCACAGGTAATAGGCAGCCAGGAAAATATCGCAGGCGCAGCACTCAGCTAGCGGGGAGTTTAAAATGTGATCCCCAGATACCGCCCCTGTAGCTTTTTTGGGAAGCGGCCTCCGGGTCCTCCCATTGGCTGGTGCGACACACCCCTTGTCAGGAGTGGCTGGACCTCTGCCACTCACACAGCTCCCAGCAGACTGTCTATCAGGGTGGGGTCGCTGATCAGCTGCTGCAGACTCTTCCTCCCTGCAAGCCAGGCGCTGCCCAGCCCTGACAGTATCCCCCCCCCCTTTTAGGAGGGGCCACCGGACCCTTCCCTGGTCTGGTTTTGTCCGGGTGAGAGTCATGGAATTCCCTCACCAGGTGATCAGCATGGATAGATTTAGCCGGAACCCATGATCTCTCCTCAGGACCATACCCCTTCCAATGGACCAGGTACTGCAGTGAACTTTGGACCTTACGAGAATCCAAAATACGAGCTACTTCATATTCTAACTCCCCCTCTACACAAACCAGAGGAGGAGGTCTAGAGAGCGGAGTCACAGGCTGAATATACCTCTTAAGAAGTGCCCGATGGAACACGTTATGTATACGGAGAGACGAGGGTAATTTCAGCCGATATGCCACTGGGTTAACCACCTCCTGAACCACATATGGACTTCCGAATTGCTGTGCGAGTTTACCAGAGGGAACTTTCAATTGCAGATTTTGGGTGGATAACCATACTTTATCCCTAACCGCATACCCTCTAGAACAAAGACGCTGTCTATCAGAATTTTTCTTCTGGATGTTCTGGGTATGAACCAATTTCTTCTGAACTTGGGCCCAGACTGTGCACAGATCTTTAATGATAACATGCAAGTGGGTAAGCAACTGGCTCACTGATAGAAAACAAAGGGTAGTAATTAACGGTACATACGCTGACTGGATTGCAGTTACTAGTGGGGTACCACAAGGGTCAGTATTGGGCCCTATCCTCTTCAACAATTTTCATTAACGATCTTACACATGGGTTGCACAGTTAAAATATCGATCTTTGCAGACGATACTAAGCTCTGTAAAGTAATCAACACAATAGAGGATAATGTTTTATTACAAAGGGGTCTGGATAAGTTGGAGGCCTGGGCAGGGAAAAAGGAGATGAGGTTTTAAAAACAGATAAAAAGCAAGATTATGCACATGGGGAGGAAAAATCCATTACATGACTACATGTTAAATGGGAAAAAAGGGTGGGTTTAAAAATGACATGGAAAAGGACTTGGAATCCTGGGGGACAGTAAACTTAATTGTAGCAGCCAGTGTCAGACAGCAGCTGCCAAGGCAAATAGGAAACATGGGGTGCATTAAAAGGGGCATAGAGGCACATGATGAGAACATTATTTTCCCATTATACAAGTCACTGGGTTTTACCACACATGGAATATTGTGTACAGTTTTGGGCAACAGTGCACAGGAAAGACATTGTAGAGCTTGAAAAGGTACAAAGGCGGCGACAAAAATAATAAAAGGACTGGGTGGAGTACAATCCCCAGAAAGATTAGCAAGATTAGGGTTATTTTTTTAGAGAAAACCGCCCCGGGGGGACATAATAAATTGTTAAAAAAACTAAAGGTCAAAAAGAGATCCTCCAAGATTTAATTAACCCAGGGCTTATCTAAAAAAGGGGGGCGTCCTCTACGTCTTAGAACGAAAGTTTCTACATAAACATAGAAAGGGTTTATTTACGATAAGAGCAGTGAAACTGTGGAACTCTCGCCAGAGGATTTGGCTGAATTCCTAAAAGTTAAAAAAAAGGGTTTGGATGCTTTTCTGGACCCGTAAAATTAAAATTATAGTGTAGGATTCTGGGAGGGGTCATTGATCCAGGGATTTTTCCGATTGCCAATTGGAGTGGGGCGGAATTTTTCCCAAAAGAGGACATTTGGCTTCCACCCTTTGGGGTTTTTTGCTTCCTCGGGACCAACACCTTACCAAAAAGCTGAACGGGAGGGGTTTCCCCCTTTTTTTTTGGCCCTTAAAAACTATGAACTTGAAACTAAAAACACCCCCCCGTTGCGATCAACGTGCACGGGGAAAAATGACGCATCCCTTTGGGTGAAACATAATTACAAAAAAAGGTGAGGTACCAACGAGCTACTATCCGATTGTTAAGGGCAAATTTAAACCAACTGAAAGTTTTTCCCCAGTCTACCTGCTGATCAAATCATAACAACAGTTTTTTGTGTTCCATTTGATTTACCCTCCAGTTGCCCATTATTCTGGGGGGAAAGGGCGGGAGGAAAGGACAGGGTGATACCCAACCTTTGCAAAGGGCTCTCCAAATCGAGAAACAACTAACCCCTCTTTCTGAAAAATATTTTACGGTAACCATGCAGTTTGACAAGTGTTTGATAAAGGTTCACCCATTTTTTGGACAGGGAACCCCCTAATGGAACAAGAGGGACATTTTACGAACCGGTACTCCCACCCAAAAAACCATTTTTCCCCTTAAAAGGGGGAAGGTCCATCATAAAATCCAAGAGTTGTGGCCCCACGGCTTCAGGACAGATAGGGGGCAAATTTCCCCAGGGGGACAGTTCGGGGAACCTTTCCCCGACCAGACTTCCCCACAAATGCCACATAGGCCTCAACATCAGAGGCAATACCCACCAGAAATTTACGAGAATAAGCTTTTTTTGGCCAGACACTCCAGTGCCCAGATAACATGGAAAACTAAAATTCTTTTTACTCTAGCGGAGCTGATGGGGAAAAAGCCCTTTAAAAAAGGGACAATTAGCAGGTCTAATTCCTGGTGGGACTTAACCTCAGGGGCTAAACAGGGGAAACGCTGAACAACAGTCTCCTTTGGCTAATGGGTGGATCCTCCTGGTGTGTGGGGCACAGAAGCTTCTCGATAGGATCAGCCTTACATTTTTCGAACCGGGCTGTAAGAAACCCAACAAAGTTGAAGCACAAAAAAAATAATCCCCAAAGGGCCCCTGATGTGGATTTTAAAACCTTTTAGCACCCTAAAAAGGTAAGATTTTGTGATCAGAAAGGGACCGGACCGAGCTGGGCACCCTCGAGGAAGGGCACCATTCCTCAAGGCCCATTTAAAATACCAATAACCCCCTTTCCCCAACATCAAATTCTTTCAGCTAGGAAAATTTACGTAAAAAGAAGGCAAAAGGGCGAAGGTTATCATATTAGCGGACCCCTGAGACAAACCCCCCCCTGCCCAAACCCGGGAAGCACAACCTCACGAAAAAGGGTTTACTGTGATCTGTTTGAATTAACACGGGAGCTGATACAAAACACTGCTTAAGCTTCTCAAATGCATCTAGGCCTGGGTTCCCCAATTACTAACTTTCCCCCCTTCTTATCTGTCATCAAAGGCCAAACTAAGACAGAAAAAATTACAAATAAATTTACGATAGTAGCCCAAAAACCCTGGGAACGCTGCAGGCCCCTTCAGGTGAAGGGCGGACCCAATCGAAATGGCCGAATTTTACCGGGTCCAAACAAATGTTTAGGATCGGGGATGTCCCCAAAGAAAAACACATTTTTTCAAGCTTGACAAACAAACTTTTTCCTTCAGATCTCAATACCTGTCAAAAACGGTTAACGTGGGCGACCAATCTTCCGAATAGATTAAAATGCACCGGGTAAACCCCATAAAACAACCCAAAATGAGTTCAGGGAAAACACATTAACCAGGTTCGGGAAACACCGGGGGAGCATTCAAAACCCGAATGGCATCACCAATACTCAAAATGACCTTCGGAGTTTTAAAATGGGTTTTCCCCTCATCCCCTTCTCGGACACGTGGGGTTAAAGGGCCCCTCTAAGGTCCAACTTGGAAAGCCATTTTGCTCCCTGGATTTGGTTGAACGACAGGGTCAGGGGTAACATTTTTGGTTTTTTTTACCGTTTTTTTATTCAATTCCGGTAATCATGCAGGAGGGAGGCCCCCACCCTTTTTTTCCACAAAAAAAAATCCTGCCCCCTGGGAAACCCCCGAAGGTCGGACATCCCCCTTCTGAAATTTTCTGCAAAAATTTTGTTTCTTTTGGCTATCTATTTACCAGACAATTAAATCCCCCTTTGGGAAACCTCCCCCGGGGCAAAGGTCAATGCACAGTCGTAAGTCTATAGTAAATACTGCAGCAAACCCGGGGATAAAAACGGAAATTTACTCCACCCAGTATTCCCCAATTATGGTAGGGGACATCTGTCAACACCCCTTTGCCCCCACTTACAAATTCCCCTAATTCCAGTAAAACCTGGGTTTTTTTCGATGCCAGGGCAGCCCCAAAACCCATCAGGGGGCGCCCCTCCATGAAAAATAAAATAAATTTTTCGAGTATGGATTCCCGACCACCTCCCATCAGGAGTACAATGTTGGATTGTGCCCTGAGCTGTGGAGTGGATCAATAGCCACAACCAAAAAGGACTCATATAGCGGTCTCAAGGACCAGATTTTGACGAAAGACCTCAAAAAATTAGAAGCTGATCCAGAATAAAAAAAACGCACCCCCAAAAACCAGAACGACAAGCAGAAATTTTAAAACGGTAGCACAAGTTTTTGGATATAATGGAAATCCTTTTCCCCAGGTGATCTTCCTGCTGACCCCTTGGGCTGGAGTTTTTTTCGGGCCCTGGTCTTCATTTGGGCACTCCCAATGCCTGTCCATCTTAAACACAGTAGAAGCAAAACCCCCTGTGTGCGACGAGTAGCCCCAACGGTCACTCAGCAGTCCCCGGAAGAAGCCCCCCCCTTTCATGGGCTCCTCGGGGTTTTAAAACGGAAACAAAGGTTTAGAGGTGACCAGGTGTGGACCACCGGGGGAAAAACCCTTTTCCCCACTCTCCCAACGAACGGCTATCCATGGCCTCATCTACCAAGTCTTCTGTTTTATAGACAGAAGATCTTGGTTTCATAGCCTGTTATATGACAGAAATCTTGGTTTTGATAGCCTGTTTTTGAAGATGATCCCTTTTTTGGAATATTTTAGTTTTCCTGCGACGAGCAGAAACCTTGTTAGTGGTTAATAGTTCGGGACTTAATCTCAACATACACTGTTTAATTTGTTCTTTTAGTTAGCAAAAAAAGACTTTCATTCGGGTTAATTTTTTTAATTTAAAACTACATCACTTTTTATCTTTCACATGAAATTCTGCAGAGTGTACAACCTTTGGGTTGATTCAAAGCATTTTAAGTGGGGTTTGTCCCTGGGGGGAAATTTTCCCTCGGCTGTATGGTGTATGAAAATTTAGCGCTCATAAAAGGTGCATCGGGAATTTGATCGAAAGAAAAAAATAAAAAATATAGGAGACTTTAAGAAAAAAAACATAATTTCCTCTGGTAAGAGCTAAAACATGAAATAACTAGCATGTTGAACAAGCACTGAAAGAAAAAACGATGTCTTTGGAAAAACTAAATACATTGAAACTGAATGTAAAAAATAAGACGAATTAAAATTAAAGAGAGCTGCCGCCATTCCAAGATGGGGATTTTCAGAGTTGGTGGACTGAAGTAATCAAATTCCATTAACACTGAAAGTTGCGAAAATTGTGGGAGGGAAGTACAACACTGATCACCCTTGTATTTCCTCACTCCTGCCCCTCCCCCGGGATTCTTTTCTCACTCCCGTGCCAAACCGCCCATTTTTTGGTCCATTTTTTTAAAAATCCAAACATTTCTGTTCCGGAAAGGCAAACCAAATTCCTTTTGCTTTCCCTGTGGGCCCTACTTGTGTTCCCAAGCAATCCAAAAAACCCGGAAGTTCCGGGTTGAAGTTGAACAGCGGCCCTCTTGATACACCCCAATATTCCGACTCCTATCTCTCCTCCCTGCACTCCACTATTTCAAATAATTAAACATTGTTGCAAATCGAGTGATAACGTTCTTGCCAACACCTGCAACCCACAACCACCCCGCAACCACTATACCCTTTGTCACGATTTTTAGGACACCCTCCTCCTCCCTACCGTATTTTTGACTTTTTAATGCTAAAGGAAGGAAGACGGGGAGGGGGACAAGTTGCCATTGTACAGGATGCCAGGACACATTGCAAAACCCAAAAATTAAAAAAAAAAGGACTCCAAATATTTTTTTCCCCTATTGCTCACAGTACACAGACTGCTGCCTAGGAGGATTAAACTGTATTACATTAGCAGCTGAGAACCCATATTAATAACTTCCCATAACAATTGTTGCTGCTGAAACAAACAACATAAAATACTTGAAGTGGCTCAAAAGAACAAGTTCCAATCGCTGTCAATACCGCTATTTTTTCTGGCATCTTTGCGTTTTCCACCAATGGAAGTGTCAGGGCCCTACTCACCCCCATTACTTGAGCAAAAGCCAAATTTCCCCCAGTACTGAAATAGGTAGTGGTACAACAGACCATAGCCAAATGTCTGAAGACTACAGGCCTCCCTTACTAAACCACTAAACCCCCCAGGACAACTTCCCCCTTATCAGGGTATAAACCCCCTTTTTCCCTTGCAAACTGCACCCCCATTCCCCCCACCACCCGAACCAGACTCTTTATGGACTTACCCCTACCTTTGGCAGAGCCCACCACACCTCCCCATCATGGTTTTTTTTTCTCTGCCGGGTTTTCCTTCTATCCCTCAGCACCAGCTACAAAACCCCTGGTTTAACCAAACTACATACCTTTTACATCCAAAAGTCAAAAAATTTACTGCCCAAATCCCGACCGAAAAAAACCCTATGGGATTTTTAAAAGGGCATCACCCAAAACAGGAAAGACATTTCTGCCCCTTTTGGGAAAAATCTTTACCCTGTTGCCCCATAAAGGCTGGGGATTTCTTTTGCCTATCATAAATCAGCCCTACAAGAAACACTGTTGTGGACTCATAGTGTTGAGGTTGCGTTGGTATCGGAATCGATCGATAGCTAAAGTCGGCCCCTACGATAAGGTTTTTTTCGATAGTACATCGATTATGCCGATGACCATTAAAGCTATGGGGAAGCAACAACACCCTTTATTATAAAAACCCAAAAAAGGGTGGGAAGCTGAAATTAACATCCACAAAAAAGTCAATGGGTACAGCTACATCTTTGGCAACACACTTAGGTTTAAAAATCACAGAAAAAAAGTCCAGCCATTTTCTATCCCCGCTTGTACAAGCCTGCCCTTAAACCCCCAAAAAACCCAAAATTAAAAATGCCAGAAGGCAGTTGATTTGAACATATTTTCTTGAATGGACTTGAATATCCCGTCCCGGAACGCAGCAGAGCCCCCAAAACCCGCATGACCCCCAATTTAAAAAAAATGCCGGGAAAAAGGTGTCTTTCAACAAACTTTTTAGTTGATCTGGACACGAAATATATCTGTCCGGTAACACGGCAAGAAATGGACCATCCCCCTACCTTACGTTTGATGACACACAGTTGATAACAGTGCCGGAAATGGAGTCTTTACAACCACCATTGTAGTTGAATGGACATTGACTACTACTGTTCCTGGCCACGCATGACCCCAATCCTGCATGACCCACCCATTTAAAAAATGTGCCGGAAAAGGAGTCTTTTCAACAACCTTTTTAGTGTCCCTGGACATTGAACTTATTACACTGTCATGGGCCACAGCTATCGAGCCCAAACTGCTTGACCCCACATTTAAAAAGTGAGCGGAAAAAGAGTCTTTCTCAACCTACCCCATTTTTGTTGAACTGGAATTGACTATACTGTCCTGGGCCAAGATTGAGCCCCAAAACCTGCATGGAACCCCAACACTTGTAGAATGTCCGCCGGAAAAAGGAGTATTTATACCACCATTTAGTTGAATGGACATTGACTTATACCTGTCCTGGGGCTCACAGACATGGAGACCCACCAAACTGCATGACCCCACATTTAAAAAGTGCCGGAAATAGGAGTCTTGCAAACAACCATTTTAGTTCATAGGACATTTGACTATACCTGTTCTGGGCCTCAGCCATGTCCCAGGGCGCGAAGTTACAGTGGGTGCGTTTGAAATGCCCAGGGGAAATCCGTCATCTATAACACGAAGGTTAAAATTGCCCTTATGATGCAGCAACGAAAACTGTCGTGTGAAGCAGAGGTGCGGGAAAGCGGAAGTGTGAAAACTCCTGCCTTCCTTGTACACAGTCAATACTGGGTAGGCGCTTGCCTCCTCAGTATGGAGTGTAGGACCAATTTGAGCTTCACTTGGAAAGACGGTGGTTAAGCTCCACTTGTTAACCCAGGTGCCCTTTATCTTGCCATTCTTGTCTCTCATTTTACTCAACGTGCTGGAGGAAATGGTCTCTGTACTTTGTTCTCTGTCCTGCTCATTACTCTTGTCCTTGGAATAACCTTCATTGGTCAGTTTTCCTGTAACCTCACACCCTTGTACAATCAGAGGGAATTTTTTTAACAGTATTTTGTACATTGCATGTTTTTTAGTACTTAATTCTAGAAAACACATTTTTAAATAGGAGTATGGAATCCCACCATGTCTTTGTTTCTCTTTTTTTCAGTGTAATTTAAATGGGTTGTCTCAATACAGGATTGGATAGCTATGTTAACAGATCTTACAAAACAAGTCATTTTGCAATATGTGTCCAATAACAGTGTCCCTTCTATTCATGTTTCTGACAGCACACCTTCACCTGAGCACTCTTGTCAATTGTGAAGAACAAATGTCTGTTAGAAAACAATTTTTTAGAATTGGACCTGTAGTATTGCTGCATGTCACAGCAAATGCCCCCAAAAATTCAATAGCATGACCCTTGAGCCACTTGGTCAATTGTGAAGAACAAAATGTCTGTTAGAAACACATTTTTTTATAATGGACCTGTAGTATTGCTGCATTTCTCAATGCAGGATGACCCAAAAATTATAAAAATGATCCTCAGCCACTGTTAAAAACTTGTGAGGGAGAAATGCACTTAGAAGCCACATTTCGGTTTCAAAGGACCCTTGATTATTGCTGTATCTCACAGTACCATGACCCCAACAAATTATTAATATGACTTCTCAGCCACTATTAAAAATTGTGAGGGCGAATGCCAACTTAGAAGCACATTTCTGTTCCAAAAGGACCATCAATTATAGCTTATTCTCACAGAACATGCCCCAAAAATTATTAAAATATGATTTCAGCCACTATTAAAAATTGTGAGGAGAAATGCCATTAGAAGTCCATTTATGTTCCAAAAGGACCATGATTATTGCTGTATCTCACTGCAACATGACCTCTCAAAAACCATTGACAATGCGAAAACTTCTTAAGATAAAGTGAGTAAATGGAATACGGTGTTGTCATGAAACCTTGCTGTCTTTTACAGTCTCCTCACAGCAAAACCAGCAAAATGAACTGTTGGGAAAAGAGAATAAAAATTGCAGTAAGAAATGATCATTTTAAAAAAAAGTTTTCAAGAGGACCATTTCTGTTTGAAAAGGAATGTGAAGTAGATCGGCAACTAATCGGTGACCTCGGCAATTGGGGCCACAACATCATCAGAGATCCATGCCTGATTCATCTTGATGAAAGTCAAACGATCCACATTATCTGTGGAAAGCCGGATGCGTTTGTCTGTAATGACTCCTCCAGCTGTGCTGAAGGTCCGCTCAGATATGACGCTGGCTGCTGGGCAGGACAACACCTCTATGGCGTGACGAGCCAGCTCGGGCCATTCGTCCATTTTGGATACCCAGAAGTCTATTGGGTCCGGAACACATGCAAAAACATCGGTGTTGAGACGCAGATAGTCGTGCACCATGATCTTAAGCTGATCTCTGTGTGTTGGATGTGTGCCCTGCATTGCATGCGTTGGTGAGGTGGTAAACAAAGATTGCCAGAGGTCACCCATTAGGCTTCTGCCACCTTGCCTGCTGCTGCCGCTACGCCTACTTGGCACTCTACTGCTGTCACGTCGCTGATGTTGTTCCACCGTGACATTTGGGGAACGTGAAGCAGACGCAACAGATGTCTCCAGTTGATCAATCAGCAAGGTCTCCATTTCCTGCATTTTACTCTCTATTTGGGTGGGTGGAAGGAAAGTGCTGATTTTTGTTTTGTACCGGGGATCCAGGAGGGTGGCCACCCAGTAACTGTTGTTCATTTTGATGGCCTTAATGCGAGGATCATGTTGGAGGAAATGGAGCATCCAAGCACTCATGTGAGAGATGGAGCCTTGATTTCCCAAGCCTCTGGGTCGAGGGGCACTAGCAAACTGATCTTCCTCATCTTCCTCCTCCGCCTCAAATTCGCGCCAACCTCTTTCCAAGGCAGGGACGTCGGTAACATCGGTGTCTAGGAATACCTCCTCCTCTTCCGCTGCCTCCGGCACAGCTTCAACACAGCCCTGACTTGCCTGAGATGATGCACCCTGAGAGCTGATGCGCCACCTTGCACTAGCTCTGGACCCGATCCACTGCCTAATGAAGACCGATGAAATTGTGAAACTGTCGGGCCTTGTGGATTTGACGGAGAGAAAGGCTCCGTGTCCGCATCTGTGTCCGTCTCCTCCTCCGTCGCTGGCGGGACCTGTTGTTTCAGAGTGTCCAACGATCGTTCCAGAACTAAGATCACCACAATGCTCATGCTGACAAGGGCATTGTCCGCACTGACCAT
>JAODAL010046940.1:0-30419 GCA_025379985.1 Phyllomedusa bahiana | reverse complement strand
CGGGTTTTGGTGCAGCAGTCATGTGCCTTTTTCTATTTCTCTCCTCTTTTTCTATTGTGCTATGTCCTATCATGCCCTCCTTTTCCATTTCATATCCCCTTCTTGTTAATGGGGGCTGGCACGGGTGCCGTCGCCCCCCGGGGCCCCACCCCCCTGCCCGCATGGGGTCCCGCGCGGGTGCCACGGCCGCCCGCGACCAGCCCCTTGCTGCCCGGGCCCCGGCGCTTGTTCACTTACCTGTCCACACTCCTGTGCTTCCTGCTGCTTAGGGCGCTCGCGCGACGACTGGTCTGGATTTAAAGGGCCAGCGCGCCGGTAATTTCTCAATTGCCGGCCGCTGGTCCTATATAAGGTGGTAGCTCACGTGGGTAGACTCATAAATTTAAGTATTAGGTGTTAGTGTCAGTTTCATGCTACTGTATCAACTGAGTGTGGACGTGTCAGGAGAGTTTTACATCAGAGTGTAGCCTAACCCTAAACCTCAGAGAAGCTTTCAGACATCAATTGGGTATTCTTTTGAAATGTTTTACTTCTTAAAATGCAACAGTTTCCAAACAGAGACTTCTGTTTGTAATCGAAATCTATTGTAAGAAGAATAAAATAGCCAGAGTAGCTGATATAAATGCACCTTTTTGAAGTTTTGAGTTAGGCAGTTGTCCAATTTAAAAGACTCATCTACTTCTTGTTGTTTGCTGTACCTAGCTTTATACAGAGTCTCCAAAATACTTTTTACAAAATTAGTTTTGCAATAATACAATAGTTTTATCATGGCTGTGCCAAAATCACCACAAAACCATGACAGAACTGTGACGTGTGAAGATGTCTAAGATGTATCTCTGAGAAACTGATCTTTTTTTAATACTGACCATTTTTCAGATTAAAGTTATAATTTTCTGCTTGTTAGATTTTAATATCCAGTTAAGAAATTAAATAAGAATTATTAAGCATCTTATAATGTGCTTAAGGACACCAATCTTTGTAAAATGAAATTATTTCTGGTGGCTGCAGTGCTGGCTCAGTTTTTTCAAGTTGGTGTTAATTTTAGAATTATGGAAACACTCATTCCCATACTAAACCCCTAAGGCTGATTGCAGATTTTTAAAAAATGAAGGTAATTTTACAGGTAAAATGCTTTAACTTTTCTAATTAAAACAAATTTGAGAAAGTGTTTGTCTTCTGTCATTTCATGAGATTTCCCTGAAGTTAATAGGTCCTCTTTAACTGTGCTTTTTACTCAGGATGTTAAGAAGTCTGAGGTGGATGCGTTCTGGACATGCACTATCAGAAACATTGGAGCTGAACCGTTCTAAAAAGAGACATTATGATTATGAAAGCTGCCCTCTAAAAATACTGAGCAATTATCAATTATGGTTTATACAACTAATATAATTATTATCCCCATGTCTTGTTTTGTAATTCCATAGTTTTTCTTATTAATGTCACTGATAAACCTAAACAAAAAGTTTTATCCTCATTCTCTTCATTTTTTTACTCACTTTTTCACTCACTGGTTTAGCAGCATAATTGATGTTTTGCCACCTTCTGTCTAGTTTTATTCAATTCCTGGTAAGATTTCTTTCTTTCTACGTACGGTATTCTCCCTAGTAGATCATAGTACTTTCTTACTTCATTTACTTTTGATAAATTGTTTGATATATAGTCTTGTATCCTATAAGATGGATATTTTAATATTCTTCCCTGGCTACTCATGTCTGCTGCTTTATTCCATCCTTTTAATTTATTATTAAAGACTTACCATTTTCCTGGAATTAGTATTTTTACAATGCTATACTTTGGTAGCATAGGATTGCTCAATGTCTGTTTCTATGGCAAATCTTAAGCATTGTTAGTAACTGAAAATGTTCTTGCATCTTAACCGTAGACACCAGAACCATTTATAAATACTAAATCTAGAATGTTATCTCCTTTGGTTAATGACTTAACAAGCTGTTTTAGAGAGCTACTTTAAGTGCTCCATTAATTTCATGGTGAGCACACAAGGGATATGTGCATGTGAGCACACAAGGGATATTCCAATCAACATAACACATATTGAAGTCAATCACAGCAATATCTCCCTTTATTGCCAACTGAGTGGTTTCATCAACCAACCAGTTATCATAGTTATCAGTTTGGTCTTTTAATCACACAAATTTTGATCTTGGTTGTCTGCAAATCCAGAGAATTTCTTGCTCTTTGTATTTTAATTACTGTTGATTTTAAACTTTTATTGACATACACTGTTACTTCCCCACACCTTATTTCTATGCTGTCCTTCCTGTAAAATGTTTATTGGGGTATACCTATTTCCTAGTCATTTTAATCATGTTATTAGATTAGACTAGATTAAAATTATTCAAACGCGGAGGGAGAGGCATGAACCACACATCCTCATACTATACATGGATCTACTACTTCTCAGCAAAATTTTACAAAAATAAACAGGAGGTTCTTAATATACTTTTTGAAAAAATGGTATAGGCCCACTTGCCACTTCACACGACCTCTTTAAAGTGGGTCCCTACACTAATGGGGGCAGCACTGCATGACGGCCACCGCCGTAGCAAAAGCCACACAGATGAGGGGCACAGTCCAGTGGCCCAACAGCAACACTTCTGCCAGACCTAGCCCCCTGGCTGTAGGCTGCACCACCAAACCAGCAAAGCAGCAATGGCCTCTACACAGCACCAAAACCAAAAAAGGAAAGGTTGACACAGCTTACCTCTCCTAGGGCTCTCTGCAAGCAGACTGAAAGAAAAAGGGCATTAACCCTTATCCCGACTACTGCTAATTAAAAACACCTGGGCCAAATGGGGAGGAGTGCTGATCCACGTGTAAAAATAAAGATATATATATTCAAACGCGGAAGGAGAGGCATGGACCGCACATTCTCATAATTTTTGATTAAATTTATTCCAATTTTTAGGGGATGTGAAATGAAAAAAAACCCTGCAATTTTGGTGTTTGGAATTTTCTTCTACAGTGTTCAGCATATGGGATAAATTATGTTATGTTTTAATAGGTTGGACTTTTTCAGACATACTGTATGTACTCGAGTATAAGCCGACCTGACTATATGCCAAAGTACCTACTTTTGCCACAAAAAACTGGGAAAACTTATTGACTCGAGTATAAACCTAGGATGAGAAATGCAGCGGCTACTGATAAATTTCAAAAGTAAAAATAGATACCAATAAAATTACATAGGTAGTTTAATGTCCCCCATAGGCAGGTATAGGCAGTTTAATGTCCCTCATAGGCAGGTAAAGACAAGTATATGTCCCCAATAGCAGGTATAGGCAGGTATGTGTTCCCGTATAGGCAGGTGTAGACAATTATAGGCAGATAATTGTGCCCAATATGCAGTTATAGGCAATTATAGGCAGGTAATTGTCCCCCCAAGGCAGGTATAGGAATTATAAGCAGGTAATTCTCCCCAATATGCAGGTATAGGCATTTATAGGCAGGTAATTGTCTCCCCAAGGCAGGTATAGGCATTTATAGGCAGGTAATTGTCTCCCCAAGGCAGGTATTGGCATTTATAGGCAGGTAATTGCCCCCAATATGCAGGTATAGGTATTTATAGGTAGGTAATTGTCCCCCCAAGGCAGGTATAGGGCTTTATAGGCAGGTCATTGTCCCCCCAAGGCAGGTATAGGCATTTATAGGCAGGTCGTTGTCCCCCCAAGGCAGGTATAGGCATTTATAGGCAGGTCGTTGTCCCCCCAAGGCAGGTATAGGTATTTATAGACAAGTCATTGTCCCCCAAAGGCAGGTAGAGGTATTTATAGGCAGGTCATTGTCCGCCAAAGGCAGGTATAGGCGAAAAAAAAAAATGCAAGTACTTACCTCAATCCCCCGCTGCTCCGCTTTCCTACTGATCTGCCTACCTGCTGCTCTGCCTTCCTGACGCTCTGTCTTCTTGCCGGCACAAAGCACGTGATGTCATCAAGCCGCATAGGCAGCGCGATGAAACGCATGCCGCCTGTGCCGGATATTCTGGACTACCGCAGACCTGCAGCTGTCTGGAGTCCACCGCGGAGCAGGGAGCGCTTGCTCTCTGCTCCGCGGTGGTATCTTTGCCTGTATGCGCTCCCAAAGGAGTTGCATACAGGGAAAGAGGCCACCGCAGCGCCCGGACGCTGTCAGCTGACTCGGCCTTCAGTTATATGCGCTCCCTGAGGAGTTGCGTATAACTGAAGTGTCCCTGCCGGCGCTCAGGCCATCGCAGCGCCGAGAGTGACTCGAGTATAAGCAGAAGTCAGATTTTTCAGCACATTTTTTGTGCTGAAAAACTCTGCTTATACTCGAGTATATACGGTAACTTTTTTATTATTTTATTTTTCTTATTTGTAAAATGGAAAAGGGGGATGATTTGAACTTTTTTTTTTTTTTTTACACTTTAAATATTTTTTTCTTTTTTACTTTAACCCCTTAGGGTACTTCACCACTAGAGGGTACGATCATCTATACAACCTAATGCATTGTAATACAATGCCTGAGGGTGTACAAAGATGGCGGTTTCACTACTTCCTTCACAAGGCTTGCAGCTGCCATGTTAACCGATTGCACAGCACCATTTCTCATTGATTTAGACACCATCCCTCGCTGTAACTGTCGAGTGTTAGCTGCAACTAGCAGATAAAATCCGGTGGATATGTAGCGGGATCACAGCGCCATCCCGCTACAAAGCCCCTTACTGGCACTGGGACGTACCCATACCTCCAGGTGTGGTAAGGGGTTGAATATGCTTCATTAGGAAAATCAAAGCACTTATAATTCAGTTTTTTTTTAAAAAGCGCTGGCCCTTTAAGACAGGACTGAAGACGGCCGAAGTCAGCACCTGACAGCTTGATGGATCACTATGTAGACAGTTGTGTAAAACTAACTGCTTCTGATCTGGGAGAGTCCACTGTGATAGGGTGAGCCAGAAAGTCTACATAATGTGTCCACACTGGTACGATCAGGGCTGCTATTTCTGTGCTGGATATTATAACACCAGCAGCAGTGTAATGTGAATGTCTGTGAGGAGGCTGGAAGCAACAGGTAAACCCTGTCATACTTAGAGATGGGCGAATTGATTCTAACGAAGTGGAATTCGTTTAGAATTTCAGGAAAACTTCGATTCTGAACGAATTCGAAGTTTGGGGTAATTTGCGGTAACGAAGTGTGTTTTTAATTGATAAAATGGCTGCGAGCACATGGTGTTACATGGGGCAAAGAACTCTGGGAGGAAGAAGGGCATAGCCTGTATGACATGTGCAGAGATGAAGCCAATCAGAGACCGGCGGAATTCTGTGACGTCACCGCACTATATAAGTCCGGGGGGCGACGCTGGGAGCCCATACCGCTCTCACAGTACTGAGTAGGGAAGGTACTGCTGCGGCTGCTTGTGATATCTCATACTAAAGAACTCACTTTTATACAGCGATTTTTGGGGGGTGTCACAGCTTGTCTCAGAGACTGCTTCTCTTACGTTCTAATTCTTATTTTGTGGGGTATTGGAACTGAAGTCCAGTGTGCGTCCAATGCAGCTGCATATACAGTTTAATGCTATCTGCTCAGTTCTTCAGCACATTGAATATCCAAGAGTTATCCAAGCCTGTTCCTGTTGTATTCATTTAAAGAAACAGCGTTTTTACAATCCAAATACCACTTAATTTTTGGTTTCTCATTTCTTTTGCGCAATTTAGATCCAGGGATTAATTAAGCATTTTTCTGCTGTTGTGGTCACTAAAAGAAACATTCTTTTTCACCGCCAAAGAAGACATTTTGCCTGTAGCATAATTCATAACCGAAGGTTAATTAAGCCTGTTTGTGCTTTTATATTCAGTAAAATACACAGTGTTTTTAAACGGCACATACAAGTAAATTTTTCCTGGCCATTTGTGGAGCGCAATTTATATCCAAGGGTTACCCAAGCTTGTTACTTGGTTCATTTGGAGTCAAATACAGGGTGTGTATTTATCATATACAGATATCTTCATCAAACAGTGTCTGTACATTTTAGAACAAACAGTATGTTTAGACAGAGAGGTGGCAGGCTCTTTACCTGCGAGTGGCAGTGGCAAAAACATTCCTGGAGCAGGCCCAGGTCGCAGCACAGCAAGGGGACGTCGCAGCAGGGGTCACTCGGTGAGGCCACAACTGCCACTGTCATTAAGCGGCCGTGTGCTGACCAGCAACCCAAGGGTTCTTGATTGGTTGACTAGGTCATCCACTTCCTCCCAGATGACATCTGATAACCCCAGCCAAGAGTCGGTGGGAACGTCAGACACAACCCTTAGTTTGGCATGGCCGGGAGCGGGCCCAGCGGCCCTACTGTCCTCAACCTCCCTCTGTCCCCCCGGGTTCCCTCACCCAGAGATCTAATATGTGGTCTGGGCTCAGCGCCACTATATAGCGAAGAAGAAAAATTTGAGGAGGGCAGTCGGCAGCTACTTGGCAGCAAAGAAATGGGGCCAATATCCCCTGCTTCTTGCAGTAGGCGGCAAAGTATCGATGTGGAGAGTGGCATGGGAGGACATGTTGTGAGGGGTCAGCCTCTGCATACAAAGACCGGTGATGAGGACAGCAGTGACCGTTTTGAAACACAAATAGTGATGATGTACCCGACCGCACTTGGGAGCCGGGTGAAGAAAGGGCTTCATCATTGTCAGGAGAAGAGGGCGTCAGCTTGCGCGTCAGGCAGCGGTTTGCAGCCTGCAAGGTGGGTTGTGGGGCCCCGTGAGTCAGCGGGTAGCAGCAGTGTGAAGTCGGGAAAGCCAGCGGCCACAGGGTAAAAAAACCCGCTTCGCAGGTCCAAGAAAGTAGCGGCACAGGGGCTCAGCGGGGCAGCGGCGGTAGTAGTCACTCAGTGCGGAGCATTAGCGGTAAAATCAGATACTCGGTGGTGTGGCAGTTCTTGCTAAGACAACGGAGGAGCGAAAATATGGGTATATGTAGAATCTGTGGGCAGAAAGTGAAGCGTGGCCAGGGAGCTAACTTTTGGCACCACGGCCCTGCTCAACACATGCAGCGTCACCATCCGGTGGCCTGGGAAAAAAACGTGCTCAGGATGTGGGGTTTCCATCCAGCCGCCCGCAGCAGCGCCCAGTGGCACGCATGCCATTGCAGCCAGTCAAGGCTCCCCACCTCTGCAAAAGGGGAAAGCTGTTTCTCTTTGCCAAATCAGCTCCCGGTCCAGATGCTCCTGCTCCTCGCTACTCATGGCGCCAGCAGTCGTTCACCCGAGGCGATTGCAAAGAGACAACAGTATGCGTCCAACCATCCTAAGGTGCAGAAGCTGACCGTGCTCCTGTCCAAGTTGTTGGTACTGCAGTCCCTCCCTTTCCAAATGGTGGACTCTACACCATTCAGAGAACTAATGGCTTGTGCCGTGGCGAGATGGAGAGTTCCAAGCCGTAATTTATTTTCCAAAAAGGCAAGTACCAGCACTTTCATAAATATGTAGAACAGAAGGTGGGCCAGTCTTGAGCTTATCGGTTTTTTTTCCAAGGTGCCGGCCCGCGCGGACGTCTGGAGCTGTAACTACGGTCAGGGCCAGTTACATGTCCCTTTTCGGCCCACTGGGTGAATGTGCTTCCTGCCCAGGCACACCAACAAATTGGACAGGAGGGCGCCGCTTTCTCCTCCACGTTGTCAAACTGCGGCTCCTGCGCCCAAAGTCCGCCTCCTTCTCCTCCACCACCACCACCACCATCTCAGCCTCCACAAGTACTGCTCCATCATACGACATGTGTAGGGCACGCAGTTCTACACCTGGCTTGCCTCGGTGAACAAAGTCACACAGGGAGGAACTGCTCCGCATCATGCAGCAAGAAAACGATTTTGGGCTTTCTCCGCGCCAACTGCAAATCGGAACCATGGTGAAGAACAATGGGAGTAACATGGTGTCCGCGCTGCACCGAGGAGGGATGGTCCATGTGCCCTGCATGGCGCACGTGTTCAATTTGGTTGTGAAAAGGTTCCTGAAGTCTTCCACTGATCTTCAGAAGATTCTGAAAAACGCCCAGGAAACTGTGCATGCACTTTATCCATTCCTACAAAGCCAGGAACACCCTCCTCAAGTTGCAGCGGCAGAACTGACTCCCCCAACACACTCTGATATGTGATGTTTCCACCCGTTGGAATTCCAGCTTGCACATGTATGAACAGAGAAAGGGAATTAACGATTTTTTGATGATCCAGGCGGACAGGAGTACTCCCCTCTGTAACTTTGATGTCAGCCAGTGGCAGCTCATGCGTGACACCTGCCATTTGTTGAGGCCATTTGAGGAGGCGACGTTATTTGTCAGTCGCCAGGACTACGGATGGGAAAAACGTGATTCCACTGCTTGATGTCCTGGAACAGATGCTGAAAAAACTGTCTGGCAGGGACTGGAGATGTGGCGACTACATCTCGCGGCTACATGAGTCCGGTGGGGACTGAAATGGAGGAGGAGGAGGAAGACATTGGAGCAGAAGCATTGTCTGGTGAAATGAGTGGATTTTCTACCCAGGTGACAAGAGAGGAGGAGCAGGAGCAGCTGGAGGAGGTAGATGGAGATGAGGAGACGAGGCAGATGACCCGCAAGCACCGTGGCAGTATACTTTGGAGAGGGGAGGCAGGGAGCCCCTCGGAGTCACTTGTGCAGATGGCCCGCAGCATGCTGATTTGCCTGGCAGAGGGATGACTTCTGGCTCTCCATCCTATTGGACCCTCGCTACCGGTCCAAAATGGGAGCCTTTTTCCCAGCTGCTGAGACGGAGGACAAACTCAAATACTGTAGGGAAATCCTCCGTAGTCATTTGGGGCCGCTGCCTTGTGCGGGCATGTCCCTCCTCTGACAGGTCTGACCGGGGGGGTTCTTCAGTGCTCACGTACCACTGCCGCAGCTGTTGGGGGAAGGTGGGGTGGTAGGAGCAGTCCCAGCTCCATCAGCAGCAACCTAAGTCTGGAGTCACTGATGAGCAGCTTCCTTCACCCGCCTAGTGAGGAGGGCAGTCGCCAGCAGCAGCAGGCCCTGGAGCAGACCCTAAACCCAACAGGTCGTGGCCTACTTGGGCAGCACTCTGCCACCCCAGTTAGAAGATCCGCCGGACTACTGGGCAGCCAAACTGGATGTGTGGCCGCAACTTGCCGAGTTTGCAGTAGAGAAGCTGTCTTGCCCGGCCAGTAGTGTGGCATCAGAGCGGGTGTTCAGTGCGGCAGCGGCAATCGTTACCCCAATGAGATCCCGCTTGTCCACGGGAAATGTGGAACGACTGACCTTTGTCAAGATGAATCAGGCGTGGATCGGCCAGGATTTCCACACACCAATGCCTACATCAGCCATGACGCCTCACCCAAACTTTGAGAAATGAGTCTGGGTTCAAACTACCTGCCTCAGCCACTATTCTGATGCCGCCACCCGCCTGATGCCAAACATCTGCTGCCAGTTTCTCCATCTGCCTACCACCATCTTTACCAGGGACTGGTATTGCCACCTACCTCCACACTTTGCCATCGTGGCCTACTCCTGTTTTTGTCACCTCCAGAATGTCACTGTGCCACTCTCTGACCTCATGCTGCTGCTGTGGCTGCTGCCGTGACCTCCACACTGTGTCATTGTGCCACTCTGTGGCCTACTCCTGTTGGTGCCACCTCCACACTCTGTCATTGTGCCACTGTCTGACCTCATGCTGCTGCTGTGGCTGCTTCTGTGACCTACACACTGTGTCATTGTGTCACTCTCTGACCTCATGCTGTTGCTCCTTTCGTCACCTCCACACTGTGTCAGTGTGCCACTCTGTGGCCTACTCCTGTTTTGCCACCTCCAGAATGTCATTGTGCCACTGACTAACCTCATGCTGCTGCTGTGGCTGCTGCCGTGCCCTCCACACTGTGTCATTGTGCCACTCTGTGGCCTACTCCTGTTTTTGCCACCTCCAGAATGTCATTGTGCCACTCTCTGACCTCATGCTGCTGTGGCTGCCGCCGTCAACGCCACACTCTGTCACTGATGTTGCCACCTGAGCCCTCAGCTTGTTTTTTTCCAGCTGGCGCTGCCATGATATTATCAGGCTACATTCCCGCTTCAGTTTTTTGGTCAGTTTTGCCCTCTTAAGTGCCCAGGGAATTTTATAGGGAAGCGATTCTAAGAGCGGCGGCAGTCATCTGCGTGTCATACTAAAACACAACATTGTATGAAGACCAAACCAAGCTCCCTCTGCATATTTAAGCATGGCACAACGTTCTACAGCACCCTGCAGGATCTGTGCAGCCTGGAAATAGCTGTTTTTTTAACACAATTCATCCCGAAGCAATTCGGACCGAAACGAATTTTGGCGGAAAATTCGGCTAAGTCATTGAATCGAATTTTTGTTTAATTCGCCCATCTCTAGTCATACTATGTCCTCAGTGTGCTGTGCCTGTTGCACTGTATGTAGTGAGAGACTCAGATTACCCTATACTTGCAGCTATATCCTCATCTCCCCCTGCACCGTATGGTATCTCCTACAGAAGGAATCCTACTAGATAACGATCTCTGCATAAGAAAGTGAAATTAAAACCTGTGTCCCTTTAATATTGAGGTAAACCATCTGATTTGCTATTAACATGTATCAGAGAAAAGTCTTATAATTTCATCTACTACCATTTTTGTGTATTTGTGTGGAGGTGATAGGTACTCTTTAAGCTATGAACATTACACAAACACCATAAATGGTATGCTTACAGTATTGGATAAAAGAGAGGGTTATGTTGACCATTTACCTAAACCATTGATACCTTGAGACTAGGGATGAGCGATATTATCAGAAAAAGTTGAAGTCAGCACGGCTTTTAGACTTATCGGAAATTCCTGATCACGCGATAGCTTAGGTGACAATCTTACAGATAATCTATTACTATCGTGCCATTTTCAGCATTTCCTGTCATTTTGGCGGCCAGCCAATCAGCTCCGAGGATAGAGGGGGGTGAGGAGGATGTACAATGTCACCACTTTGCGGTGTATGGATCTCATTGGCTGCAAAAATCACGTGACCTTGTTTTATCTATGCAACTGCATTTCCTGTTCAGCTCATTTTCTGTCTATGCCACTTCACAGCAGGACGTGTCTGCATTTAAACCAATAGCTGTTCTAACAGCTCTGAGAGTTAGTCTCTTCTAATACAAGAAACCATCCACCTAGCTATAGCTTAGAATAGAGTTAGATTAGAGAATTTCACTTCTTATTTAGTAAGAGAAAGTTTTAAAGATATCTTCTGGTGTGTCCAGCCGCGGGGCTGCGGTGGGGAGAGGGGGATAGTTGCTGGGGAGGGTGCAGCAGGAGGAGAGGCTTTTGAAAGGAAGGGAGATATTGTGCAGCTCAGTGTGTTCTGTGACCTTGAATTGAAAAAGCATTGTTTTTTTACCACTTGTTTGGCCAGCAGACCTCTGATTGGAGGTGAAATTGTCCCTGTTTTTTCAGTTCTATTGCAATCACTGCGTGTCAGTGTTCCAAAAAACTGGCATAACTTATCCCTAGAACTTTTAAATAGTTTTATTGAAGTCCGTGCGTCTGCTGCAAGGAGCTCAGTTGTACGCATATTGTGTTATACATATTTTACAGTAGTATAATGTTGTACCGTGTTAGCCATAGAAAGTAGTAGAAGAGTGAAGAAATCAGGCGATACCTTTTTCAGGCTAACTGAGTATATTTGATGGTGAGCTTTCGAGAGAACTAGCTCCCTTCTTCAGACATGATGTTATACAAGAAATTGAAAATTCACAGACTTTTTATACACAAAAGACATGGACCTTCAAGAAACTTTGAATTCTTAACAATAACAAAATGCAATATAAGCAGAAAGTTATTTACTAATAACTTTCTGCTTATATTGCATTTTGTTATTGTTAAGAATTCGAGTTTCTTTGAAGGTCCATGTCTTTTGTGTATAAAAAGTCTGTGAATTTTCAATTTCTTGTATAACATCATGTCTGAAGAAGGGAGCTAGTTCTCTCGAAAGCTCACCATCAAATATACTCAGTTAGCCTGAAAAAGGTATCGCCTGATTTCTTCACTCTTCTACATATTTTACAGTAAATTGTGCCTATTGTCAGTGGTGCGAAGATTGCCATATTAATCCATATAACATTTAAATACTCTTATTGCAGTCCGTGCCTCTGTTTGGCGCATAGAGCTCAGTTGTACGCGTATTGTGTTATACATATTTTATAATAAATTATGCCTGTTGTCAGTTGTGGCAAAACCGCCATATGTAATCCATATAACTTTTTAATACATCTTTTTCACTCAGTGCGTCTCAATTTGGCGCTAATCGTGCATTTGTACGATAGCTTTTTGAAAACTATCAACAGCTAGTCCTACTGGGCAGTTGTAAATCTCTGGGACTGAAAGAAGAACACTGTTGATTTTGTGTTACGGTTTTTCCACCAGACCGCATTTCACAGATATTTGATAGAAACAATTCTGTTTCTAATCCTAGTTGGCTGTTGGAAATTAGAGGGATTTAAGAATAGCTGTGATTTGCCGTCTTTCAATAAGAGACTGTCAAAAACTCTTCCATACCTTTTAAATTTTTATATTTCTGAACATGGAGCAAACTGCAGGTGATAAGCGAGCAAAGAGGGGTGTAGGACATGGATGTAGAGGTACGAGAGAAGGTGCTCCTTGCTTTAATCTGTGGGTCATGCAGGTTTAAGGGTCATGCTGCAGTCCAGGACAGGTATAGTCAATGTCCAGTTCAACTAAAATGGTAGTTCAAAGACTACTTTTTCCGCACTTTTTAATTTGTGGGTCATGCTGATTTAAGGGTCCTGCTGCGGTCCAGGACAGGCATTGTCAATGTCCAGTTCAACTAATGGTGGTTCAAAGACTACTTTCTTTCGGCACTTTTTAATCTGTGGGTCATGCAGGTTTGAGGGTCATGCTGTGGTACAGGACAGGAATAGTCATTGTCCAGTTCAACTAAAATGATGGTTAAAATAATAATGCCTTCTGGCACTTTTTAATCTGTGGGTCATGCAGGTTTAAGGGTCATGCTGGGAAAAGGACAGGAATAGTCTTTGCCCAGTTCAAACTAAAATGGGGTTTAAAAATAATAATGCTTCTGGCATTTTTTAAATCTGTGGGTCAGGGGTTTAAGGGTCATGCTGAGGTACAGGACAGGGATAGTGAATAGTCTGTGACTTTTATTCTGTGACTCTTGTTGCCTAATTGTCTTGCCTAAGATGTAGCACGTATCAAGTTTACTGTTGTGGATGTTAATTCCAGCTTCTCCTCCCCTGTTTGGGTGTAAAAATGAAGCTGTTGTTCCTCTCTCATAGACTTTAGTGGTCATCGGCGATTACCTATTATCGGCTATCGGATATCGGCATTATAATTGCCGATATCTACTATCGATCCGATAACGATAGTTGACACAATCGCTCATCACTGCTTGGGACACAATTACTATTCTTGGTCTGGACTATCACTTATAGTCTCTGGAAATATGGTCTTCTTTGTTGGCTAGCTAGCAAAATCCAAAAAGTCACACATCTGTACATAAATCAGATTTATGTATACACTTTAACTGCGAAGCCAAACTTATTATGTAAAGTATGGTTAAAAGCACTTTTTGTCCATTTTTGGGCCTCCTGCTTTTATACAGGACAGAGGAATGTAGCCTGCAGGCAAACAGACATATCAAAGCAAAAGACCTTGTGAAGATGCTGGTTGAAGCTGGTAAGACGGAGTTATTATCCACAGTGAAATGAGTACTGTATCAGGATGGGCTTAAAGGCCAGTCTGCCAGGAACAAGCCATTACTCCAAAAAAACATTTAAATGCCAGATTAATGTTTGCAAGTGCACACAGGAACAAAGACCTACATTTTTGGAGACATGTTCTGTGATCTGATGAAACTAAAATTGAACTGTTTGGCAATAATGACCATCATTACATTTGGAGGAAAAAGGTAGAGGCTTGGAAGCCTAAGAACACCATCCCAACTGTGAAACATGGGGGTGGCAGCATAATGTTGTGGGTTTGTTTTGCTGCAGGAGGGACTGATGCACTTCACAAAATAGAAGGCATCATGAGGAAAGAAGATTATGTGGCAATACTGAAGCAACATCTCAAGACATCAGCCAGGAAGTTAAAAATTGGGCGGAAATGGGTCTTCCAAATGGACAATGATATACTGGCATACTGGCATACTGGTTACAAAGGGGCTTAAGGATAACCAAGTCAATGTTTTGGAGTGGCCATCACAAAGACCTGATCTTAATTCTATTGAAAATTTATGGGCAAAGCTGAAAAGGAAGGTGCGAGCAAGGCAATCTACAAACATGGCTCAGTTACACCAGTTCTGTAAGGAGGAATGGGCCAAAATTCCTACCAACTATTGTGAGAAGCTTGTGGAAGGATATCCAAAACGTTTGATTCAAGTCATACAGTTTAAAGGCATGCTACCAAATACTAATGAAATGTATGTAAACTCTTGACTTTGCAGAAATTAATAAAAAAAATCTCTCAACTTATTCTGGCATTTGGCAAATACAAATAATTCTGGTAATCCTATTTGACCTAATATGGGTAAGGTTTATTCTGATTTCATGTCAGATGACCCATGATGCCATACGAAATATTAACAGAATTTTATTATGGAACAAAAAATGTTTATACAAGAATGTAATAATACATTTTTTTAAATAGCAACAAGAGGTGATCATAATAATCTTTATTTATATAGCGCCAACATTTTCCGCAGCACTTTACAATGTAAACAATGTACAACTAATAGGCGTTTGTTATCTCTTGTTGAATCTTAAACACTTAGGATATGTTCACTTGGCATTTGGTAAATATGTTTTGGGTATGTTTTACGTATTTTACGGATCTATCAATGTTCAAGTGGGATTTACATTGATTTCAATGTAAAACACGTATCATCGTTCAGACGATATGTGTTTTACATACATTTTTGCATTGTGTAAAACGCGTGTAATCACAGAATTTACAGGTCAATTCTTGATCCGTTTTACGCATTGAAAAGCCCATAGAAATTATAGGGATACTTACAGGGATTTTTGCTGTCCAGAAAATTCATGCAAAAATGTACCACACTTTGTGGTACGTTTTGGATGCATTTGACACAACACGTTTTACATATTGCAAAAACGTATCCAAGATGCTATGTGAACGTACCCTTATTGTTACATTCTTGAATAAAAAAGTTTCCATAATAAAATTCTGTTAATATTTTTCATATAGCATTATATGTCTCCTTTTTCTTTATTGTGGTTAGATATATTGTAGGAAGGCACAAGGGGCTATTGTGGACAGATGATATGTGTCACCGATCTGCCTGAACTCTTTAAGGTAAAAACCCATTATTTCTGGTGTCAGCGGCAGTAGACCATGACACGTTTATATTATTAGTATGGCTGCTATGCCATTATCTGGGACGGGTTTTTACTGGAGCAGTCAAAAGAGATGGGTGGGATGACTGCTCACACATTCCAGGCCACTGAGAGGTTGTGGTTCCCTACCTGACAGAATTGCTCAGAGGTGCAAGTGTTTGTTTGAGAGTCAGAGCTAGGCCTTGCAATCCCTGAGGACTGAGACTTGTATGCGGTGTCTCTAACTCTGGGAGTGGAAAATATGGTACAGTGGCATCTAGCAAAGAATGTAATTGAATGTTTATTTTTCGCTAAAGCAAGCCTTGTCATTTTTTTGTTCTGTTTTTGCGCATCACATATATAAAGTCTGTTGTGATTCATCTCAAAAAGACTGCTATCGTTTGAGTTAATGCCTACAATTGGTGTTTCGGATGTGGACAGATCCCTGTAATTAAAGACTGCATGTCCTGGGTTAAGGCAGCTTCCACCCTAAAAGACTAGCCATGTATAATTTAGGAACTGCTAAAGCACCTGGCACAGACCAACACCCAAATGTAACAAGCCCATGCTGAGTCCATACGATCGCAGCAGAAGAACAACAAGCTCCTCATCAGGCAGATGGCCATAATGGAGGAAGCTATATGGGTGAAAGAGACCGAGATACCCTGCAGAGGATGACACCAGAAAACGACATAGAAGCCTTCTTTACCATCTTTGAGTGGGTCACTGAACGAGAGAGACTACTAACTGCACAATGAGCAGTTCCCTGGCCCCGTTCCTCACAGGCGAGCCTCAGAAGGCGTATTGTAGCTTATCCTTGCAGGATGCCAGGGAATGTCCCAAAGTAAAATTGGAGAACTTGGCATGTCTGGGGGTAACACTCACAGTCCGGGCTCAGAGGGTGTACCAGTGGGGATACAGAAGGGACAAGCTCTCAAGGTCCCAAAATGTTTTCCTGTACCTCATCCAGAAATGACTGCAGCCGCGTGTCTGTTTCCCAGCCCGGATGGTGGAGAGGGTCGTGATAAACCGCTTTGTGCATGATCTACCCAAGCCAGTGCAGTGCTGGGTGGTGCAGAAAACCCCCCAGATGACTTGATAGGCCTGATGGAGAGATATCAGGCCGTGGAGAACTCCATGGCTGACCCAGGATCTTTAACCTCTCCATACTGGTGTGAGAGTTACCAAAGTAACTCTGAAAGCCAGAGAAAGGGTCTTAAACTCCCTAGAATGGCTGTCCATGGCCAAGAACATGCCAGAGCCAACATTCAGACCCACTCTCAGAGACAACATGTGCTGGAAATACCATGCTTCGGGGCATATTGTGGCCTAGTTGCCACTCGGCTCGGAACCCATGAACTGTTCCGTGGGGCAGCATACGTCCATGTTTGCGCATCCGGCATTTCGAACACTGAGAAGGGACTCCCACTCTATCCAATCAGGGTGAATGACACCCACATAATGGGACTCCTGGACTCATGGAGCTTGCTCACTCTCCTGACAGCTCGTATTCCACAAGGATTGGTCCCAGGGAAACCTTTGGGGTTTATGTGCTTACACGGGGATACCAAAGTGTACCCAGTGGCCTAAGTCACTCTAAAATCTGACACGTGTACGGTGTCACACCATGTAGGAATCGTGCAGGGGTTGTTGCATGAGATGATAATTAGCTGTTTCCCTCTGTTCTGGGGTCTGTGGGAAAGTGCAGTAGCGCTAAAGCACCCAGCTTACCCAGACAGCACTGAGAGCATTGACCATGAGGTAGTCCCTGAGTTTCCATTTTCTGTCATGGTAGGGGACGGTGAGGTTGAGTCAACTCTTGATAAGATGTTCCTAGACCTAGGGGTGTTACGGGGAAACTTTGGGACAGCTCAACATTAGGTTGAAACCCTAGAAGTAGAGATAGGCGAATTTCTCAAAAATTCGAATTGCTGACTTCGCCGAATTTCCCGACAAAATTCTTTTCGTCCCGAATTAATTCTGGACGAATCTCGTTATAAAACAGCTATTTCCTGGCTGCAGAGAGCCTGTAGGGTGCTGTAGAACATTGTGAAATGCTTAAATATGCAGAGGGAGCTTGGTTTGGTCTTCATTCTATTCTGTGTTTTAGTATGACACGCACATGACGGCCGCCACTCTTAGAATCGCTTCACTCTAAATTTCCCTGGGCACTTACGGCGGCAAAACTGACCAAAAAACTAAAGCGGGAATGCAGCCTGATAGAGTCATGGCAGAGCCAGCTGGAAAAAAACAAGCTGAGGGCTAAGATCCTACGATAGCGTCAAAGAACACAGTAGTAGGTTACTGGAGCCACCACAGGTCTCAGCACAGTAAGGGGACGATGGCAATAGCCACGCCAGGGAGTTGAATCTAAGTAAGTCCCGGTTTTCACCAGAGCCCGCCGAAAAGCGGGATGGACTTGCTGTGGTGGGAGTCCCCAGGGTCGTTACCCATGACGTGTCTTGCTTGCGGTGGCAGCCGAGGTGTAGCGAGGTACAAAATCTTAAGGCAAACTCGTAGTCGGGGACAAGCGTAAGGTCAGGACCGTCGGCAAGGATCGTGGTCAAGGGACAGAGGCAAGAGGTACGGTACACGGATATGACAGACGAGGCTCAAGGAAACGCTTTCTCTATAGGCTCTAAAGTCATTACTATTTATTTCAAAGTCCGGAGGCGTTTTTACTTTCTGTAAGTTGGACATACGATTCAAAAATTCTCATACTGAAGAAGCTCATCCAAAGCCGTTTTGCAGCATTTGCTTTGGCTTCCCATTCCAGTTTTGTACTAAACCCCATCACTAATGGCACCAAATGCAAAATAAGCACCAGAACATTCCCCTGAAGTTAGGGTCTCCTTCCGTTCAAAGTTCCATACGCCGATATGAACAAAATTGGTGTCACGCAGAAACTGGATTCAAAAACCACTTTTATACTTCATAATAAACTGTGTTGGAACTTTTTTAGGCATTAATGATGAAGCTGATGGAGGTAGAATCGCCTTGGTCAAAAATGGTTTCGGAACGTTAGCAAACTGACTACGGAGGTTTCTCTATAGTCTTGAGTTTGTCCTCCCTTTCCCAGCAGTGGAAAAAGGCTCCCTTTTTGGACCTGTAGCGAGGGTCCAAGAGGGTGGAGGAGTAAACCCACTGCCGGATGGGGGACTATTTTCGGCGTCACTAGCCGGGCAAATCAGCATGCTCGGGCCATGTGCGCAAGTGATTCTGAGGGACTCCCTGCCTCCATATCCACTGTATACTGCCATGGTGCTTGGGGGTGCTTGGGGACAGTGGCACAATGACAGAGTGTGGAGGTCATGGCAGCAGCCACAGCAGAAGCATGTGGACAGAAAGTGGCACAATGACAGAGTGTGGAGGTCACGACAGCAGCCACAGCAGCAGCAGGAGGTCAGACAGTGGCATAATGACATTCTGGAGGTGGCAAAAACAGGATAGGCCAAAAGAGTGGCACAATGACACAGTTGTGGAGTTGACAGCATAAACGCACAGCATGAGGTCAGACAGTTGCAAAAAGACAGAGGGGTGGAGGTCACGGCAGCAGCCGCAGCAGCAGCATGAGTCAGAGAGTTGCACAATTACTCTGTGTGGAGTTGACGGTATCAACAGCAGCAGCAGCATGAGGTCAGAGAGTGGCACAATGACACAGTATGGAGGGCACGGCAGCAGCCACAGCAGCAGCATGAGGTCAGAGAGTGGCACAATGACACAGTGTGAAGGTGATGGCATCAATAGCAGCAGCATGATGTCAGAGAGTGGCACAATGACACAGTGTGGAGGTGACGGCACCAGCAACTACAGCAGCAGCATGAGGTCAGAGAGTGGCACAATGACACAGTGTGGAGGTGACGACACCAGCAACAACAGCAGCATGAGGTCAGAAAATGGCACAATGACACAGTGTGGAGGTCACAGCACCAGCAACAGCAGCAGCAGCATGAGGTCATAGAGTGGCACAATGACAGAGTGCGAAGGTGGCACAAACAGGAGTAGACCACAGAGTGGCACAATAACAGAGTGTGGAGGTCACGGCAGCAACAGCAGCAGCAGCATGAGGTCAGAGAGTGGCACATAGACACAGTATGGAGTTCACGACACCAGCAACTACAGCAGCAGCAATAGGTCATAGAGTGGCACAATGACCTAGTGTGGAGGTCACTGCATCAACAGCAGCAGCAGCATGAGGTCAGAGAGTGGCACAATGACAGAGTGTGGAGGTGGCACAAACAGGAGTAGGCTACAGAGTAGCATAGTGACAGAGTGTGTAGATCACGGGAGCAGCAGCATGAGGTCATAGAGTGGCACAATAACAGGGTGTGGAGGTGACGGCAGCAGCAACAACAGCAGCAGCAGCATGAGGTCAGAGAGTTGCACAATGACACAGTGTGGAGGTCACCGCACCACAACAGCACAGCAGCATGAGGTCATAGAGTGGCACATTACAGATGTGGAGGGGGGTTACAATACCATTTCCCTGTTAAAGATTGTGGTAGGCAGATGGAGAAACTGGCAGCAAATGTGTGTCATCAGGCTGGTGGCGGCATATGAATTTTTTCTGATGCAGGTTGTTTGATTCCAGTCTCATTTATCAAAGTTATGGTGAGGCGTCATGGCAGATGTAATCTAACGCCTAAGGCATTGGTGTGTGAAAATCCTGGCCGTTCCACGCCTGATTCATCTTGACAATGGTCAGATTCCCATTTCCAGTGGACAAGCGGGTTTCTTGGGCTAACGATGGCCCCCCCCGCATGAACACCTGTGCTGATGCCACACTAATGGCTGGGGTAGGACAGCTTCTCCACTGCAAACCCGGCCAAGTTGCGGCCACACATCCAGTTTGGCTGCCCCATAGTCCAGCGGATCTTCTAACTGGGGTGGCAGAGTGCTGTAAAAGTAGGCCACCACCTGTTGGTTCAGGGTCTGCTACAGGTCCTGCTGCTGCTGCTGGCGAGTGCCCTCCTCACTAGGCGGGTGAAGGAAGCTGTCATCGCGACTCCAGATTAGATTGCTGCTGATGGAGCTGGTACTGCTCCTATCCCCCCACCTTCCCACAGCAGCCGTGGCAGTGGTACGTGAGCGCTGAGAAACCAGAGGATGGACCATGCTGCACATAGGCAGTGGCCAACTGACTACGGAGGATTTCTCTATAGTAATTGAGTTTGTCCTCCCTCTCAGCAGCTGGAAAAAGGCTCCCATTTTGGACCGGTAGCGATGGTCCAAGAGGGTGGAGAGCCAGAAGTCAACCCTCTGCTGGATGGTGACTATTCGGCTGTCACTAGCCAGGACTCCCTGCCTCCATCTCCACTGTATACTGCCACGGTGCTTGGGGGTCATCTGCCTCATCTTCCTCATCTCCATCAACCTCCTCCAGCTTCTCCTGCTCCTCCTCTCCTGTCACCTGGGTAGAAAAACCACTCATATCACCAGACAATGCTTGTGCTCCAATGTCCTCCTCCTCCAGTTCAGTCCCCACCAGACTCATGTGGCCACGAGATGTAGTCGCCACGACTCCAGTCCCCTGCCGAGTCCCGTAGTCCTGGCGACTGACAAATAACGTTGCCTTCTCAAACGGCCTCAGGAAACGGCAGGTGTCACACATGAGCTGCCACTGGCTGACATCAAAGTTACATAGGGGAGTACTCCTGTCCACCTGGATCATAAAAAAATCGTTAACGGCCTTTCTCTGTTCATACAGTCGGTCCAACATGTGCAGGCTTTAATTCCAATGGGTGAAAACATTGCATATCAGTGTGTGTTGGGGGAGGCCGTTCTGCCATTACAACTCGAGGAGGGTGTGTCTGGCTTTGTAGGAATGGATGAAGTGCCTGCACAGTTTCCTGGCCATTTTCAGAATCTTCTGAAGATCGGTGGAAGACTTCAGGAACCTTTTCACAACCAGATTGAACACGTGTGACATGCAGGGCGCATGGACCATCCCTCCTCGGTGCAGCGCGGACACCATGTTCCTCCCATTGTCCGTCACCATGGTTTCGATTTGCAGTTGGCGCAGAGAAAGCCACACATCGAGTTCTTGCTGCATGATGTGGAGCAGTTCCTCCCCTGTGTGACTTTGTTCGCTGAGGCAAGCCAGGTGTAGAACTGCGTGACACCGTGCCCTACACATGCTGTCCTCCACAACGGTCTTGGTATGCAGAGGCTGACCCCTCACAACATGACCTCCCATGCTACTCTCCACATCCATACTTTGCCGCCTACTGCAAGAAGCAGGGGATATCGGCCCCATTTCTTCACTGCCAAGTAGCTGCTGACTGTCCTCAAATTGTTCATCCTCGCTGTATAATGGCGCTGAGCCCAGACCACATAGTAGATCTATGGCTGAGGGAACCGGATGGGACAGAGGTGGGTTGAGGACAGGTGAGGGCTGCTGACCCGCTTCCGGGCCATGCCAACTAAGAGTTGTGGCTGGGGTTGTCAGATATCATCTGGGATGAAGTGGATGACCTAGTCCACCAATCAAGAACCCTTGAGTTGCTGGTCAACACACGGCCGCTAGATGACACTGGCAGTTCTGGCCTCACCGAGTGACTCCTGCTGCGACGTCCCCTTACTGTGCCTGTTCCAGGAATGTTTGTGCCACTGCCACTCACATTTGAAGAGCCTGGCACCTCTCTGTCTGACATACTGTTTGTTCAAAAATTTTCAGACACTGTTTAATGAAGATATCTGTATATGATAAATACACACCCTGTATTTGACTGTAAATGAACCCACTAACAGGCTTGGGTAACCCTTGGATATAAATTGCGCTACAGAAATCACCAGGAAAAAATTAACTGGTATGTGGTGTGTAAAAACGCTGTATATTTTACTGACTACAAAAGCACAAACAGGCTTAAATAACCCTTGGATATAAACTGCGCTACAGAAATCACCAGCAAAAAATTAACTGGTATGTGGCATGTAAAAATGCCGCTTCTTTTACTGAATACGAAAGCACAAACAGACTTACACAACCCTTGGATATTCAATATGCTCCAGAACTGACCAGATGGCATTAAAATGTATATGGAGCAGAATTGGACCCACACTGGACTTCAATTACAATATCCCACAAACTGAATCAAAATTATAACGAAGAGGAGCAGTCTCTGATAAAAGCAGTTACACTCCCCCAAAAATCGCTGTTAAAAACAAATTTCTTTTGTGTGAGATCTGTGCAGCTGCAGCACGGCACAACGAGAGGAGTGTGAGCAGCCAGCGTCGCGTCCGGAATTATAGTCCGGTGACGGCACAGAATCCCGCCAGTCTCTGACTGGCTTCATCTCTGCACATGTCATTGAGTGTGTTCCCTTCTTCCTCCCAGACTTCTTTGCCCCATGTAACGCCATGTGCTTGCAGCAATTTTATCAATTAACAACACTCTTCGTTCCTGCGAATTACCCCAACCTTCGACTTCGTGCAGAATCGAAGTTTTCCTAAAATTTTTAACGAATTCCACTTCGTTAGAATCAATTCGCCCATCTCTACCTCGAAGGCGCCTATAGTCAGGGGCAGAGGAAAGATTTTCTCATTTTGCGGAAAATGGGAACTTACTGTACTGGGTAACCAAAATCCATGAGGAAGTGGTGGAACAACTTCTGGTTTCCAAACCTGATAGATGTATGGTAATGGACCTGGCCCATGACCACGTGTTGGGGGACATCTGAGAGCAGATAAGATGCTAGAGAGAATTCAACCCTGATTTTACTGGCCAGGGTGCTACCGGAAAATTTGAGATTATTGCCACTCCTGTCCCATGTGTCAGGTAACTTCCCCTGTTGTCAATTTTTGCAACCCGCTAATGCCATAGCCTATTATTGAGGTACTCTTTGGGAGAATAGCAATTGATTTAGTAGGGCCTCTGATAAACTCGGCTAGGGGTCACCAGTATATTCTGGTCTTCATGGATTAGGCAACTAGGTACCCAGAAGCTGTGGCCCTAAGAAACGCTTCCACCCAAGTCATTGCTGGTGAATTATGGCACATATTCTCCAGAATGGGGCTGACGAAGGAGATCCCTCATGTCGAGGATAATACAGGATCTTTTTAAGGTTCTAATGGTCATCCGACTACACACCTTAGTGTATCACCCACAGATAGCCTGGTGGCAAGGGCGTAACTAGAGAAGCCTGGGGCCCAAAGCAAACTTTTGGATACCCCCCCCCCCCTCCACGACCACGAACATTTAACAGGACGTACAGTTAATAGATAATACAAGGGGTAAATACCTCACCATACATATCACTATCATACTGCTACCAAACAAATCCCACTGTACCAAGACCAACATTACCAATAACGCCATACCTTCCAACATTTAGAGATTGAAAATAGGAACACATTATCCATGCCCAAACAAAACACATCACATCAGGCCACACCTCTGACCACCTCCAAACAAATTACATCATATTAGGACACGCCTCTAACCACGCCCCACCAAACAAAATCATGCCTCGTCCCTCCAGAATTCCAGCGCCAACACAACAGCGGCGCCACTAGTGTCTGTAAATATGTAATTATATAAAGTAGTGTATTGTATATACAGAAATCCACACAAATAGCTGTAAGACAATGTTCTATGGATGATACCTCTACATAATGGTCATTCAATGACCACATAATACCGCTGTACAAAGAGCAAATATCCCCGTACTGTTACTAACCACACCAAGACTAATATTATCAATAATACCGCTATACAGAGCTCGAATAATTCCACCACACCATGACCACATATCACCACCACATAGTAACTGAATAATACCACAACACTATGACCACATATCACTACCACATAGTGACTAAGTAATACCATGACCACATATCACCACCACATAGTGACTGGATAATACAGCCATACTGATCCTGAATATGAACCATTACACTCCTACCAATATTCCTGTCATACAGTGACTATATGGGGGTAGATAGCAGTTGTACACAGGCTCTGCAGACATATAAAGTGATGACAGTACAAATACATTTAGTGACTCACAGGTGACGTCTTCTCTGTTGGGAGTCGTTCCCTTCTCCATTCCTTCAGATCGCCATGTCCACTTCTCCCGGCCTCGTCCCTGCAGAATAACCACACAAACATTTTAGACTTTGCACTTTTCCATCAACTCCCTACCAAATTTCCCCAAACCTCTGTACAAACTCCACAGGGGGTATAGGTGGAGTAAGGGGTGGTTTTGGGGCAACAGGCAGTGTCAGGGGTTATAGAGTGTTAGGTAGGTTGCATTTCATGTTGGCATTAGGCCACATGAGTGAGAGAGGAGGTAAAGACCACAACTTACAGCACAATCTCCTGGAGGGAGACAGAAGACCAACCCCACGGAAATTGTGGTGCAGCTGTGGCCTTATCTCCATCTCCTGCACCACCAGCCCTGACCTTCAGGGGTGCAGGGATGGAGAAAATACTTTTAGGATTTGTTAAACTACGTTGGACCAGCGTGCATCTATTTCTAAAACTAACATGGTCAGCGGGGACCGGTGTCGGAGAGTTTATTTAAATAAAATGCTTTTTTATTTTGTTTCTGTGTTATTTTTTTTCCCATTTTTTCCAGTGATAGTAATGGAGGGGTCTGTCATATGCCTCTATTACTAGCACTCGGACTTGGTGTCAGCCAGCGGTCACCCCAAGGCCGACACTAATCCCGTGTCACGATTACCCCAATATCCAACACACCAGGGGTGAGCCAGTAACCACCAGAAGCGGACTCTCTAATGTGAGGGTCTGCTTGTGGGTCGGCTGCGGGCTGGTACTCCTAGAATGGGAAGGGACCAGTAGTGATGGACCTTCTCATTCTGATAGTATTAGGCTGCAGCTGTTGGTTTTACCCTGGCTGGTTATGGTGATTGGGGGGACCCCCATGTTGTTTATTTTTTTTTAAATAATTTATTTATTGAGAATCCTACAATGGGCAACTTCTGTAATCATTACAGTGGATGCCCATGTGCAGATTCTCATTAAATAAATACATTTTCAGAAAAAAAAACGACGTGAGGTTCCCCCCAATTTTCATAACCAGCCAAGGTAAAACCGACAGCCTGATATTATCAGAATGGGAAGAACCATCGATACTGGTCTCTTCTCATTTTAAAAATAACAGCCTGCAGCAGCTCCAGAAGCGGACCCTCACATTAGAGGATCCACTGCTGACAGTTACCGGCTCTTCCCAATACATCTGGTGCATTGGGTACTGGGGTCACAGTGAAAGGGGGTTAGTGTCAGATTTGGGGTGACAAAAAACACCGCTGGCCGACACCAAGCCCCAGCAATAGTAATGGAGAGGCGTCTGTCAGATACCGCCATTACGATCACTGGAATAAAATGAAAAAAACACACAGAAACAGGAAAAAACACTTTATTTAAATAAACACTCCCAATACCAGCCCTCGTTAACCATTTTATTAAAGAAATAGACGCAACACTGTCCGACGCAGTCCACCGAATACGTCATAGTCCAAATGGGAATCTGTATTAAAAAAACCCTACAAATTGGACATCATCCAGCTTTCCTGGACGCCTGCTGTGAACCATGTCACCCAGCTTTCTGGGATGAAGAATAGCCTATTCAGTGCACGAGAAAGCTGGGTGACATCCAAACAGCCGGCGTCCCGGAAAGCTGTGTGTCCGCTGGGTTTCCCAGCTGCTCAATAATCTTTCCAGTATATGGGAAAGCTGGGTGACATCCAAACAGCAGGTGTCCATCGTACAGGAAAGCTGAGTGGCACCCATCCCTCCACAGCAGGCACTAAGCTTTCCTGGATGCCTGCTGTGGAGGGATGTCACCCAGCTTTCCCAGCTGGCTCCCTGACAGGCTCCCTGACATGCGGCCGGTGATTGCAGCCAGTAGGAAGTTCACTGCCAACGGGCGCAGGAGCCGAACTACTGGGGTAGCAGACGCTGGGCCCCCTAAGAGCACGGGCCCCGGTAGTTACGCCCCTGCCTGGTGGAATGTTTCAACAAGACCTTAAAAATAGTTGACAAGGATGATCGAAACTGGCATTACCTAGTACCTTATCATTTGTTCTCTATTAGAAGCCTCCACAGGGCTCTCACCTTTTGAAATACTATATGGCAGGCACCCCAGAGGTCTGTTAGATATTGCCAAGGAGACCTGGGAGAGTGAAGTCATGCCCTTTAAAACTGTCATTGAGCATGTTGCCCAATTACAGGAGTGTACCGCTCAAGTTCTATCTATTGTTAAAGAGCATCTTTTACAGACGCATGAGGGGCAAGCTAGAATATGCAACAGGTCAGTCTGGGTGAGACAGTTTAGTCCAGGGGATTGGTCCTGGTGTTAGTACCCACAGTAGAGAGCAAGTTCCTGGCAAAATGGCATGGACCCTACGAGATAGGTAGATAGTTAAAAACTTGGGCAAAGTCAATTATCAGGTCCATCAGCCAGGTAAGAGAAAACCCTATCAAATATATCACGTTAACTTGCTCAAGCCATGGAAAGATCGGGACCCCCGGAGGCCTCTTGCCTGTTGTCCCAACCAGAGACCAGTATAGACAAAACCACCAGTGCAGACAACTGTTGCAGCAAATAGGGACTTACTCACAGAGGCACCAGGGCTAACATATGTCGTGGAACATGAGATTGTTACCAAATCTCACGTGAGAGTAAGTTTAAAACCCTATAGGATGCCTGAGGTCTGTAGGAAAATCGTGACAAAGAGGTGCAGAGGATGATAAAACTAGGGGTGATTGAAGAATCTAAAAGTGGATGGTCCAGTTCCATTGTGTTAGTCAAAAAAACAACGTTAAGTGGTGGACTGTAATGATTACTGTAGGTTAAACGAGGTGTCGAAGGAGGCATAATCCATGCCCTGAGTGGATGAGCTTATTGAGAGGTTAGGGCCAGCCCGGTATATCACCACCTTAGACCTTTCCAAAGTGTATTGGCAGATCCCCTTAGCCAAGGAAGCCAGGGAAAAGACGGCATTTTCCACACCAGATGGGTCCTTCCAATACATAAGGATATCGTTTGGTTTACAAGGAGTCTCCGCCACCTTCCAGAGAGCTATGGACAGGATCTTAGGTCCCCACAGGGCATATGCAGTGGCTTACTTGGATGATATAGTGATCTTCAGCCAAGATAGGGAGAGTCACCTTAAAAAGATCCAGGCTTTCCTAGATGTGCTTAGGAAAGGTGTCTTCCTATAAACCCCAGTAAGTGTGCCATAGGGATGGAATAGGCCATATACTTGGGATATATCATGGGAAAAGGGGAGATTAAACCCCAGGTAAATGAGGTAAAAGCCATTCAAAACTGGCCCCATCCACTTACCATGAAACACGTAAGAACATTTCTGGGAATTGTGGGGTATTATAGGCAGTTTATCATCAATTTCGACGAGATGGCTGTACCACTGACCAACCTAACAAAGGGAGCCAAGTCCGCCATGATCAAATGGTCCACAGAGGCTGAGGAGGCCTTCCAAAAGCTTAAGTCAGTCCTATGTAGACAGACGGTGTCAGTAGCCCCTGATTTCTCACAAGAGTTTGTGGTTCAAACAGATGCCTCAGAGTTGGGATTAGAAGCAGTAAGGTTTCAAGTGATAAATGGGGAGGAACATCCTGTGAGTTTCCTCAGGAGAAAGCTGTCCCCGGTGGAACGTAATTCCACAACAATGTCCAAGTGAACCCAATAGTTCCTGGCCCTGCAAGACTTTAATTTTTCAGTGGAGCACAGACCAGGCAAGCTGCAAGGAAATGCAGATGCCCTGTCTAGGGTACGTTGTATGCTGGCTGAAGGTTCCCAGACCCCTGGTTTGGGCAGAAGGGGGGGTATGTAGGAAGGCACAAGGGCCTGTCATCGACGGACAATATGTGTCACCAATCTGTCTGAATTTTGTGAGACAAAGACCCATTATTTCTGGTGTCAGAGGCAGTAGACCACTGACACGTTTATATTATTAGTAGGGCTGCTATGCCGTTATCCGGGACGGGTTTTTACTGGAGAGCTGGGTGGGATGACTGCTCCCCTGTTTCAGGCCAGGGCTTACAAAGCCTATGAAAGACCAGCAGGGTCAGGTGAGAGGGGGTGTGGGTCCTTGTGATGCAAGTGTTTGCTTGAGAGCCAGGGGGGCTTGCAATCTGAGGGGCTGAGCCGTTATGCGGTTTCTTCTAACCCGGGAGTGGAAAAACAGCACATTGTGGATTAGCAAAGAAGGGGGTTAATTGCATGTTATTTTATTGAAGCATCTTGTCCTTTCTTGTCCTGTCCTAGTGATAGACAGATATATATTAAAAATTTTTATATATAATAAAATATATATATTATTATATAAATATATATATATATATATCTATTATTATGAAAAAGGTAGCACTCCCTATAATTAATATGAAGTTGGGTGCCAGCAGCAAACATAAGACCTCTGTCACTGGTCAATGCATACATGCAGTTAGGTCCACGCTTAGGTTTGGATGCTGACACAAATCTTGTTTTTTGTACCTGTTTGCTGAAACATATTCAAGTTATAGTTATATAATGGACAAGAACATAAAGTCCAGTCTTTCAGCCTTCATTTGAGGTTATCCACATTAATATTGGATCAAGGGTTTAGGAGTTTCAGCTCCTTAACTTGTGACACCCTGTTTTTAAATGGACCAAAAGTAATTGGACAAATTAAATAATTGTAAATAAAATATTACGTTTTAATACTTGGTTGAAAACCTTTTGTTGATAATTGACTGCCTGAAGTCTTGATAGAGAGGAGCGGATTTAAAAAAAATGTGATTCTTTCGGAATTAATTTTTGGCAAATCACGTTTAAAAACAGCTATTTCTGGCTGCGGACAGTCTGTATGATGTTGTAGAACATTGTCATGCGAGGAATATGGTTTGGTATTGAAAAATGCTGTGATTTAGTATGACACGCAGATGAAAGGTGTCGCTATTATAATCGCATCACACTCACTTATCTGGGCAGTTACGGAGTCAAAACTGACCAAATAACTGTAGTGGGAACGTAGCTGACAGGGAGAATGTCAGCGCCAGCTAAAAAGAACAAGCAGAGGGCCAAGATCCCACTACAGTGTCAAAGAGCCCACTACTTTTACACCATCATCAGATGATTCCACAGATGATGACAGAACCTGCTCTGTTAAACGCTGAATACATGCAGAGACCCCTTGAAAGAGTGGAGAGGGGAGTCGGCAGGTAATTTTTGGTTGTTGTCTGATCATTTTGCCTTTCCTTTGATCCGTCAGTGTCCGCTTTCAATCAATCAATAATCCATCAGTATTACTGAGGCCAAAAAGAAACAGGAGCTGATCCAAAACAGAGATGACAACTAAATGGAATATCAGCATGTCTTCTGTGTTCCCTACAAACTGAACTGGATGGGTTTACAGACGTGTGTAGGGCAGAAATAACACACTGGATTTGACACAGAGTTCCCACAATAAGTGAAAAAATGAACTCTTTGCCACAGATTTCAATATCCCAAAATAAAGAAAATGCTGGTTTAGGAACAGGTGTCTATATGACACACACCTGTGTATTTGAAAGGTATTTCTCCCCAGTAACTCTAAAATCGGAAGTATTTTGCACAGAGTGCAATCTAGTGCTGATACAGAGAGATGCTTGTGCATGTGAGACGCAGTGACAAGTGGCAGAATTTAATATGGCTGCCCTATTACAGGGCTGTGACATCACAGAACTGGCTGGCTGCTGATTGGCTGCATGTCTGTACATGTCATTGAGGGTGTTCCTTTCTTCTCCCACAGTCTTTACCGCATGTATCGTGGCCATTTTAGATTCGTTACCACGAATCGCCATGAACTTCGGCTTCATTCACAATCAAATTTTTCCTCAAATTCTAAACAAATTCCACTTAGTCAGATTTGATTCGCTCATCCCTAGCAGCAAACACTGTTTGGATACTTTTAGCTTTTATAGGCTAATTGATATATTTGTAGAAATTGTTAAGTAAAATTTTTAAATCTAGTTAGGAAATCTGAAATAGGAATATATCTGGAGCACTGAAAAAATAAAAAAGTTTTTTCAAAAAAGAAAAATTTTTAAATTTTAAAATTT